>VYZV01001927.1:1554-12543 GCA_013401275.1 Pandion haliaetus | reverse complement strand
CGGAAAGGACCCGCGCCAGGGAAGTTTGTGAGGAACTGCAGCCCGCGGAAAGGAACCACGTCGGAGCAGTTCATGAAGGACTGTCTCCCGTGGGAGGGACCCCACAGTGGAGCAGGGAACGAGTGAGGAATCTTCCCCCTGAGGAAAGAAGCGGCAACGACGATGTGTGGCGAGCTGACTCAACCTCCATCCCCGATTCCCCTGCGCCGCCGGGGGGAGGAGGTAGAAAGCATCGGGAGTGGAACTGAGCCGGGAAGGCGGGAGGGGTGGGGGGAGGTTGTTCTGATGTTTAGTTTCCCTTCCTAATACCCTTGTGTTTTGTTTTTGTTTTGATTTATAGTAAATTAAATTGATTTTGTTTTTTTTTCCCAAGTTGAGCCTGTCTTTTGCCTGTGACCATAAGTGGGGAGTGATCCCTCCCAGTCCTTGTCTCGACCCACAAGCCTGCCTTTGTATTTTCTCCTCATCCCAACGTGGCCAGGCACGGGGGTGGGGGGGTGAGTGAGCGGCTTCGTGGTGCTTTGTTACCGACTGAGCTTACCTGAAACCACGACACATGGTCTTCCCCATGGGCTGGAGGGAAGTCTCTGCTCTGGCGCCTGGAGCACCTCCTCCCCCTCCTTCTTCACTGGTCTTGGGGTCTTCAGAGTAGTTTCTCTCACATATTCTCACTCCTCTCTCCCGTTGCAGTTCCTGTTGCACAGGGGTTTTTTTTTTCCTCCTTCTTAAATCTGTTATCGCAGAGGCACTACCATCATTGCTGATGGGCTTGGCCTTGGTCAGCGGTGAGTCCATCTTGGAGCCAGCTGGCTTTGGCTCTGTTAAACATAGGAGAAGCTTCTAGCAGCTTCTCACAGAAGCCACCCCTGTAGCCCCCCCTTCTGCTACCAAAACCTTGCCAGGCAAATGCAATGTAAGTTCTTATAGCTTGAAACCTGCCAAGAAAGGCAAAATATTGGGGTTATCCAGTGCTCTAAATATTTGGTAAAGCAATCCCCTCTGAGCGTTAGGTATGTGGCCAGGTAAAAGAAATGACCTTGTGTAGTTGTAGCTCACATGTGATGTATGCCAGAAAAGTCACTGAAGTTTGCAAAAAGCCCATTCCTATGTATAAAGAAGATCATTTAGTTCCACAGCAGGACTAGAGTAGTGCCTGAGATACAGGCCAAGGCCCAGATTAAGATTTTCATTAAAATGTGTTAATTTGTCTATCCAAAGGTAATTAAATTGCACTGTGAAATTTAGGAAATTCATATTCTGCTAACATAGTGTTTCTGTAAGCAGAAGGTTAGCATTTTAAAACATTGATACTATCTCTGACTTGTCCTTAAAACAGAGATTTAGGGGTTTTTTTTAAAATGCTCACTGCCTCAAATGTATATGAATGTCAAGCCAAAAAAAGTGCAATTTTGCTTGTTCAGGTAGGAAATAAACTGTGTCTTCTTGGACTAGGGCCAGTGACTTCAGTCAATTATCCCTGCTGTTAATGCTAATGTTAGAGTGGTAATTACCATGTAACGTCCATTGAAATTATTCCATGAAAACAATTTCATACCAACTTGATTACCACCTGGATTCTCCTGATTGAAATTTTTTAAGTGGTAAGCAAGGAGAAGAATTAAAAAAAAAAAAAAACTACCCAAAAAACAATACCCACAATATAGTCTGCATTCCATTAAGGACTCCTTGAGGGACCAGTCATTGAGTGACTGAAAAACAAAAATAAAGTTATACCTCACACATGAATAGGTACCTCTGATGGTTGTTGTTTTATTATGTGTTTTGTTCTGAGTGTAATAATAGCCTAGGATAGATGAAGGGTGAAGACTTGATATGATATGAATTCTTTATAGTCTGAGTCTTCATTATTCACACTGAGGAACTGATTATACTCAGATAATACCGTAGTTTTTAGAAGGTTGCTCATTAGTCAAAATATTAATGTTCTATAGGTATGTAGAACACAGGGCAGAAAACAAGAGTCAGCAGTAATCAATCTTGCTTCAGGACTGAAAGTGTTAATACCTTGCTAATGTAGTAGGCTACGAACAAATCTTGGTAGAAAACCTGCATAGCAAGGCTTTTAAGCAGAGAACATAATCATGCTACAAACTTGCTAGTTAAAACTGAACTAGTATTCTTATGTGAAGTTCAGTGACAACTGGTGAGTCTACAATTTTCAGATGGTGTTAATTCAAGTGTTTCTACATAGGACTCAATTGCATGATGAAGACCCAGCCTAAGGGAACATTTTAAGCCATGGCTTAAGTTAATGAGCAAAAGAGTTGAAGCCAGTGGGTCTGTATGTATAAGTAAATGTTTCTGAATCTGTTCCTCCTTCAGATCATCACATCTGTAGTTTAATCAACGCTATAAAAGGTAACTCAGAAGGAGTTAATGAGTGCTCAGAGCCTTGTTCAGTAGCTCATGCAATTTTCAGTAGCTTCGGTGGTGTTGTTTGTACAAATATAGAGGGTAATTTTCCATTACTCAAAACAATTCACTGTATATTTTTACACATCTGCTTTATGATGAAATGAGCTGTCCAATGATGATATGACAGTCTAGCGCAAATGTAGATGAATACAGTGTGGATGTGAATATTTGGTAACTGTTCCATCCCCTTGTGCTTATTGACTTCTGTAAACATTCCAAGGTCCAGAGAATGTGGCTTAGAATGAAAAAAATCATACATATGATAACAAAACAAACAAATGCCTTGTCACTCATTCCAGGTCTAAATAAGGTGTAGAAAATCAGGAAGATTTAAGAAACATCATGTGCACCCCCAAAGTAAACATTTGCTTGACATATATTGCTAATCAAAAAGCAGGTAGATGGAAAAGAAAAAAGTGGAAAACATAACTAAGGGTTATACAACTTAATTTTATGCACTAGAAGGAACACTGTATTCACTTCTGGTTAGCATATTTCAGAAAGATGTGGGACAACACATGGATTTCAAAGTGGATGACAAAAGCAATTGGAAATATCAAATTATATTTGTGGTAAGCAAACCTAAAAAGGCTGGGATTTAAAGGAGTTTAAAGGGAAGATGAATAACAGAGGATGTGACATGTGACAAGGCACACAAAATAATAAATAAATGAAGACAATTTAAGGAAATGTAAAAACTGGATAATAGCAAACTGTTTTTATTTGCAGGAAAAAAGACAGCAGCTTTCTTTATAATATTCTGTTCCACAAAACCCAAATTCTGCAAGCCAAGAAAAGCATAGTTTAGGTACATAGGTATGCAACAGTCCCCTTTTACTTGGCAACAGCTCCTGGGAAACTTCTGCATATACTCAAATTGTGCAAGAGAGCTGCATGCAGTGGTGAAGAAAAGGCAGGCTGAAACATCTGTTAATAGTGATACGAGATTGGCTGTGGACCCTTTGCCACCTTAGACCTGATCATTTCCTTCCCATTAATGTGATAGAAAGAAATAGATGTTTATCTAGACAGATCTAGTGTAGATATTTTCAAAGCTCTGTCTGCTACATCGATAATGGTATATAGGAGCACTTTCTTGCCATTCTTAGTGTTACAAGGAAACAAATACACAAGAGCAAGCAGGAGATTTAGTAAATACGTAAGTGGCTGAAGAGTGCTAACACTGCTGGGGCTCCAGTTCATTCTACCTATCTTAAAGCAAATAGTTGAGGCAGTCAGGAGTGTAAGTATCCTAAACTCCTGTGTAATCAATGATGAGACATAGGTACATAAAATATGCTGCTAATAACTTCTGCTAAGACCTTCATTAGGTGTCTAAGATAAACAAGTATATGGGCACTTTTAAAGTAAGTATTCTAAAATTAGTGTTTGTGGAGATACGTAGGCCCTTGAACACAACTTTATTAAATAGTTAAGAAAGAATTGTATATGTATTTTTATTAGTGATATTGTGAAACAGTGTTTGCAAGTATGTTTGTTTAATGTCATACAAAATTTTTGCTCAATTGAAATTACTAGTAATATATGTGTTTGAGAAAAAGTATTGGTGATGATCTATGTATGATTCTTATGTCAACTTCTACTTCGTTGCACACTATGTTAGTGTATTATAACAACTGCATTTTTAATTTTTTATGGATATACTGACTGACACGAGAAGCAGAGCTGAAAATTATGGTGCATGTCGTCAAGTATTAACAATTATTCATTGGCAGTTGCAATAATTTGAAGTACATCTGTAAAGATTAAGGGGTTTTCTTCCTCTGCTTTTTATGTCTAATTACTACTAAGGCATATAGCCTGGAAATATTTCTGTTCTTTCTTTCTCAGTAAAACATTTATTTTTCATAGTTGTTAACATATTTTTTACCTTGCTTTATCATACTTGCATAAACCTATCAATGGTAGCAGGTCAAACACTTNGAACTTGCTTTGGCTAGCCACAATCCAACCAATCTCACTCTCATCTCACCATTTCTGAGCACTTAATTGCCACATTAATATACCTCTCACTTCTATTCCCCCATGTATCACCTCTCACTGTTGCTCTCCTCACAGTAAGCCCACAGACACGTAATTTATTTTTGTTTTTAAAATACTCCAAGGTCCTCAGTTCTCTGCTTTCTAAGCTTTGATTTTCACCGAGCAAAAAGACACTTTGAATAAATCCTGATTATAGCAATTTGTCCATTTAGACATTTCACTTTTAAAATTTACAGTGTTTTATTTATACACAAGATTTAGACTTCTGGTTTTGCCTTCTTTGCCCAATTACATGAAAACAAGAAACATTCTTCAGTCCAATCTTTTCAGTGGATAAGCACTCACCATGTACCAGTCTAACAAATTAAATACTTTCCATGGCAACTTTCAATATTGCATTCCACAAAATACAGTGATTGACATACTGTAGTAGTGTCTGAGATTATTTAGAGACCATTAGAGTGCTTACAAAGGCAGTTGATAAAACTGCCAACTTCATAAAATAGTTTTGTGGTAAGTTTTTGTGGGGGAGGGAGGGAAGGGAGGGATTGAATTCTTCTTGAAGAAACTCCTTTGTTGTGTTTTCATATGGCTTTATATGCCCTATATAGATTTAAAATTATGTGAGAACTCATGAAGGTGCTTTTTTTGAAAGGTACCAAATGAACAGTGTTGGCTGGCATGAAGAGCAGCTCCTCAACAGTGGCTGAGAAAGTCTGAATCCTCTTTAGGGCTACCACACTGATGGCTATCCAATACCACAATTTGAACAAAGAAGAAAAACCTAACGTTAGGAGCCCATAGCAGAAGCTGTCACTTGACCAAACAGTATAGAACATAAAAAGCACAAAAAGAGATAGTTATGTATGTGTTATTAGCAGTGTTGTCTGACAAGCACAGAGACATAAATAAATTACATAGGGTAAGAATGTGATTTTTACTATTATACTATTCTTGGGTCTAGAAATTTAATAAAGATCTTGGCTCTATCACTGGTCATTTTTATGTCCTTCTTACTTTGACATGGCATTGTATGAGCAATACAGTGAGAAGAGAAGAGAAAAGAGCTACAGTCCATATTCCCTTGGTTTGTTATTCCATGGTTCTTACAATAATAATTTGTTTCTTAGAGAAGAGTATGAGATGTGGATGATCAGTTGAAAGATTTTTGCTTCAGATTGATGCAGAAGATAGTAGGAGCAGTGATATGCCAGTGATTGCAGCAGCAAGCCTCTAGCAAATTCTGCTTTCACATACAGCTGGTGATTGAAAATGTTGCTGAGTCACTGGACAGTCCTTTGCTTAGTCTTTCAACAGCTCATTTATCATAATTCTACAGAGACATAACCTGAAGTACTCAAAAGCCTCAGGCTAAATTTTGTTTCTGGTAATTTTGATGCTTGATCGTTAACACCTGGAATATAGACTCAAGGAGAATTGTGATAATTATCAGACACTAGATGAATATCATAGGCATTCCCTCCTTGTAAAATGACAAAACTAAGACAATAAAAAAACAAATCAAACAAAAAAAAACCCCACAATGAAAACCCCACCTTAAAACTACTCTCTTTTACTATAGATAACCTACGTAAAATCTTTCAAGCCTTATCTGTCTGCTTCCTGAACTTTAAAGTAATATAAATTCATTCCTATAAACTCTCTAGTATTTTCAGTCCTTTCTGTAAGCTGGATTCTATGCATTTTGATTTGAGCATCCAAAATCAATATCTACAAAGTTAGTGAATGCTTCCAAAGAGATTGGTGTTCGCACTGGTCTTGGTCATGACCCACTGTACTTCCTCATGTTTTGGAAAATCTGTATGAGTGCCCTGATGAAGGTCACACAGAAACCAGCAACCAGTAATGGAAACAATGAAACCAAGAGTCTGAATTCCCATCTCTGTTGTCCTGCTGGTAGCTATGAAAGTATTGGTGATAGCACTTGTAATTTCACAGACATAACAACAAAATAATTCATGTGTTCCTAGATAATTTTCCCCTATGGAGAGTCTTAGTGAAAACATGGTGCAAACACAGCTGCTTCTATCTTACTTCTTTTTGTTGTGTGCAGCAAAGTCCAATGTTTGGAAATCTATTCAGTTATGGATTATTGTTTTTAGTGGATTTTCTCTTTTTCTATGATCAAACATTACATTGTGTTTTTTATTTATATGAAGTAGCAGAAAAAAGCAACACGCAGAAAGTGGCAGGCCCCTATATAGGCACAGAGGTTACTGTCTTTGAGAAAAGAATAATTTGATTTGTATACAAAACTCTCAAACAGTGAACTCTCTACCTCCATAGTTTACGGTAGTTCAGCTGTCCCATCTGTTAATTTTTAAAACATATGAATAACAAAAGAATAAATATTTTTATCCTATTTAATACTCATATACTCACAGAACTAATTCAAATATAACAATGCATTAGTTCTCTCTTAATGGAGCTGATTTATTTATTTAACTTGTCACTTTCAACCAAACTGAACTGAGAGACATCCTGAATTCAGCGTTGAATTACAGCTTTCATCTTTCATCCCTGCTGAAGTTCTTTGCAACCTGCATTCTGACACAATAAAAAGGAATAAAAGGAAAAAAAAATCTATTTTGGTCCTCACATTTCAGAAATAATAACTTTTTTTCTTGTCTTCTGTTGTTGGTGCAGTAATTGACTCAAAATTAGAAAATGGTCATAACAAGCAAGAACATGTTAGTAGCTTAGGGGATAGCTATATCTAAAATGCAATAATGAATACCAAAAAGTAAATCCTGTTTTCATATATGTCAATGATACATGCTTCTCAGGGGAAATCATAACAATGAAATTTAACACTGATCTATCTTCATAAACTTTTTCTCAGTCCCATGTGCTTTGTCTCAGCCTTAAGTATGATATTAGCAAAAGGTTTTGATTTTTTGGTGTTTTTCTTTTTTTTCTCTTTTCTTTTTCTGTTTAAAATAGAACAGCTTCAGTTTCCCTTTAAATGTGCTGGGACCTATCACTTCCCCATGAGGTAGTGAAAACTGCTGGATATTTTCTGCTTCTGAAGTACAAAAGCACACATATTCCTAGTAAGATCATAATGGTGTTATTCAGTTTAGGGCTGTGTTGTAACTGCTATAGATTTGCCTCATCATGTTTAAGTTCATGGCAGTGTTGTTACAATGGTTCAGTAAGAATCACAGAAGATACAGCTCACCAAAAATAAAAAAAATCTTTTTTTTAATATTTAGCTAAAAAAATATATATTTTTGATTATCTGGATGCAAGCATTTATTGCTGAAAGCTTTTATTGATAGTCTCCATGTTTCTTCAACTACTGGAATACTCAAAGTACATTAATTTTGAAAATTCTCATTACACTTCACTACAAGTCGTGAGATAAATTACTGATTTTTCAACCATATCTAGAAGTCACTAGAAATGTTTTATATCAGAGATCAAGTAAATAAGAAAAATGGAAAATACCTGTAATGGGAAAAACTCCATTAAAAATGCTTTCTCAATATGAATAATAATCTCATACAAATTAAGTAGAACTCATAATATCTCTAAATTTTGTTTCAAACTTCATTAATGGAAGATCTTCTGTGCTGAAACAGGTGCTACGTTCTATATTTGAAATGACATGGTTATCATGAATATCCAGATTTTCTGAGATAAATCATAGAATAATTTAAGTTGGAAAAGACCTTTAAGATCACCAAGTCCAACCATGAACCTAACATTGCCAAGTCCACCACTAAACCATGTCTCCAAGCACCACATCTACACATCTTTTAAATATCTGCAGGGATGGTGATTCCACCACTTCCCTGAGCAGCCTGTTCCATGCGTGATAACCCTTTCCGTGAAGACATTTTTGCAAATATCCAACCTAAACCTCCGTTTATTAAAATGAGGCCATTTCCTCTCATCCGATCACTTGTTACTTGGGAGAAGAGACTGACACCCACCTCACTACAACTTCCTTTCAGGTAGTTGTAGAGAGCAATAAGGTCTCCCCTCAGCCCCCTTTTCTCCAGGCTAAACAACCCCAATTCCCTCAGCTAATCCTCATAACACTTGTGCTCCAGGCCCCTCACCAGCTCCGTTGCCCTTCTCTGGACATGCTCCAGCGCCTCAATGTCTTTCCTCTAGTGAGGGGCCCAAAACTGAACACAATACTCAAGATGCCGAGTACACGGGGACGATCACTTCCCTGCTCCTGCTGGCCACACTGTTTCTGATACAAGCCTGGATGCTCTTGGCCTTCTTGGCCAATCATAATGTAGATAATTTGAAATTTTCAAATTTGAATTTTCTCAGAAAGGCTATGAGTTCCAGACTTTTCAAAAGGAAAAAAAAAGTGGTTTGATTTATTTATGTATATGCTGTAGTTATGAAACATATTTATATATAACATCATTGTATTTTTCTAAGTAGTGGTTACCTTCAGTGGTTACATTCAGTGGCATCTGTAGAATTTTATAAATAGCTAACCAATTTATGTGACATACTTTTAAAATGAAGGTGTGTGCTCCTGCCACCCTGTCATGACCAGAATCAAAACACACAATTGCTTCTTTGCAGCTTCACTAATTAAGTCAATTCTAAACTACATTTAAGGTGAATTCAATGTTCATAAAATGAGTAATTGTTGCAGGATCACAGTCTCAAGTGGTACACTGTACTAGTATTAGTCAGAATTAGGTATACTGCAAGAAACAATGAACAAGTGTTCCCACAGTCCTCTGTCAATTCATCTCTGTCTTGACCTGCTAACCCCCTGATATTCCATTCCTGGCCTTCCCTTAAGCAAAGACTGACAGCTGTGCAAAATTGTGACAGATTGTGTTGTTGATACATAATATGGACATTTTTCCCCAAGGGACTATATAATTACAGGCATAAAATGGAAAGAAGATAAATGAAACACAAACTAAAGCTTAAGAAAAACGGAGATTTTAACTGGGATGTGAGAGAAAGCAACTTTTCAAAAATGTAAAATGTTTTTAAGACATATATCCTCATCTCAGTATATCTGCAGACATGAGTGCCTTAGAGAACTTTACATAATGTTTATTTGGAATAAAATACAGTTTCACTCTCTTACAAAAGCTATGTTAACAATGTTTTCTCAGTGCCTTATCTGTTCACCTTGGTGTCTAAGTTTATATGTGCTTCTTCTCTAGTATTTGCTTTTTAAAACTTTTCTCCCAAAGACTGTTTTTAGCATCTGTTGATACAGGTTATCTCCACCTTTTCACATGCTATTTGGTTGTTGCTTTTATATTTGTTTCTTTTTCTCTCTTCTCTATCTCTTTTCCTTTCCATAGCTTTAAGCTTCTTTCTCTCTTCCCTAATCTCATAGTTGACCCATCAACCTCCTCATCTTGAACTTTCTTCCCTTTCTCTCCTGATTTCTGTCTCTTCACACATACAGCTATTTCTTCTCTCTTTTTCTTCTGCTAACTTCCAATCAATTATTTCCAACATCTATCCTTTTCCTCTTAACATCTCTTAATTTTGCTATTACTACATAATCCTTCAGAATACAATGTTCTTTTTTCAATGTGGATTGTATTCATATATATTTTCTGTATGGGAAACAGTTAACTACATTAGAAACATCTTGATGTTAAAAAGAAAAATAAAAAAAGGGACTCGTTAAAATATTTCTGATCTATTCCAGCTTTGCCAGGCCAGGAATCAAAATTCTTACTGTAAAGAGTATTCATCTGTTGTGTTGAGAAAGGGGGTGAATTGCTATAATCACATTCAGTCACTTTTATTTTAGGGGCAGTGATACTTGAGCATTAATGTGATAATGAAATTGAGCCTGATGACTGAGTTAAACCTGAGGATTGTCTGTTCAAGAGATCAGTGTATACAGAAGAGCCTAACAACAGGACTAATGGTCATTCAGGCAAACCAGGCATCCTTCCCAAGGACTTCCAGCAGAGCCTTCTGACTGTGAAGGATAAAATCTATGTATGCCACCTCCTTGAAGTACACCACAGCATAGCTGAAGGTTCTGATCCTTTGCATTTGGTGTCTTCTTGAAGCATCTTCAGTCACTGTAGCTCATCTAAGAGGAAGGGTATCTGGATTTAGAAACTGGAAAACACTTCTGGCTCCCATCATATACACTTTGCTTATTCGACCTCTTACACCTACATTACCTCCAATGTGTTATACAGGGATGGGGTAGTGGAGAAAATGGAATGTGAGTCTAGATCTGGCATGATATTTGTAAAAGCCTATGTAAGAAAGGGTGGAATGCTTCTGCAAGAGGATTGAAATAAATAAATAAATAATTGAGCAAGCTCATTTGTCACAATGGGGAAAGAAATCCTAATTTGCCCCTATGTGCTGTTAACATTGTGCATCGCGGTATGTGTTAACCATAGGAAAAGTATTTCAGACTCTCTTAATATGTTAGGAAGAGCATCCATGTAGATGCCTCCATGCAAAATGAATTCTGCAAGTGAGATGGGATTTAAAATGATTGAGTTTTAACCTGTGTGGATGAAATTCATGCAGAAAAGGTGAGCAGAATGTATA
>VYZV01001926.1:0-15200 GCA_013401275.1 Pandion haliaetus | reverse complement strand
GGGCGGGGGGAGCGGCGGAGGCGGCGGGCGAGCGAGCGAGACCGGGCCCGGCCCGCCCTGAGCGTCTCCCCGTGCGGTGCCCAGGGCGGCGGCGGCGGCGGTGTACTGCATGGACGAGGCGGAGCTGGTGGACGTGGCCCTGGCGGCGCTGGCGGAGGTGAGCCCGGCCCCCCGGGGCAGTGGAGGGCGCTCGGGGGAGCGGGCACGGAGCGCTGCCGCCGCCGCCGGCTCGCCGGGGACTGGGCAGGGGTGTCCCGCGGGGGTGGTGGGCTGCTCCCGCTGCCCCTGCGGGTGCTCCCGGGGTGAAAGTCGTGCACGGCCGGGCCTGGTGGTTTTTCCCCTTGGTCAGAGTCGACAGCGCGAGGGAGGTGAGGAGAAGGCCCGGTCCGGGAGCCAGGAGGAGCGGGAGCTCCAGCCAGCACCAGACGAGGCTCCGGGAAGCACAGCCAGCGCGGGGGGAGGCAGCGGCCGCAGTCCGGCTCTCCCATCCCCTCCCGATGCCGGCGCCGACACCGAGAGGACAGGCTGGGAGGACGCCGAGGACGATGCTCTGAAGTACGTCAGGGAGATCTTTTTCAGCTAACGTTGCCTGCTCTGCGGCTCCCCAGGAGCAAAGGGGACACTGGTGTCCTCTCCTGCAGCACCGTGGGAGGAGGACCTGGCGTGGGCTGTGTATCTGCTGTGTTGGTAGCCTGTGGAGGTGGTAGGAGGCCCGTGAAGGCTATGGGGGAGAGGAGGGGGGCTTTCGCTTCTGCCAGTGTGCGCTGGGTTCGGCGGGATTTGGCTCCAGTCGAGGTTGTGTTCATTTTTGTTTGGCGTCTCGGAGCATGGACAGATTAAAGAGGACGTGTGGGTTCCTGCGAACGTCCCTTTGGTGGGTCAGTGTTGGTGCTCAAGGGGAGCAGGGGGTTGCTTGCCCTCGAAGGCCTTTGCTGGCTCTGCGGAGCCGGATGGTCGTGGTTCAGCCGTGGGGCTCCCTTGTCCTTGTAGTCCCTCCGTGACAGCTGCAGTGGGGCCCAGCAGGCTGTCCCCGTTGGGCCCGATGCTGAATTTGCCTCCGGGCTCGGGCAGGCCTCCCGTAGCTGAGGAGGACGTGGGTGGGAGCAGACTGGCAGGGGCACGGACCGTTCTGAGGGGGCTGACCCCATGGCAGTGTGCATGGGGCTCTAGGAAGGGATGAGGATGGCTCAGTGTCCTCTTGCCAGCCCGAAGCGGGGATGAACAGACCACGTGAAGCCAGGGCAGGTGTGAGAGCCTTTAGCGAAAAGCAGAGTCAGTCAAACCAGCATCACCAGCCACATCCCCACCGAGGCGGCAGCGGGAGAGAAAACGGACCCTCATGTCCCTGAAGGGGATGGGGGGAAGGCCGGCGCTTCTTTGTGCGAGGTTACAGACGTGGCACGGAGCGGTGCTGTGTACCATCACGGCGGAGAGACCCCATCCGGCGCTCTGGCTAGGATGGCCCAGCTGGGGCACCGCACCCCAGCCTTTGGCAGCCCTTGCCCTGCTCCCTGAGCACACGCTTGCACGGAGCGTGTGTTGGTCTGAGCTAGCCTTGCGGTGACCTGCCCTCGCACAGAACCCGTTCTCCTCGAGTCTCAAAGGCTGCTGGACTGCTGGGCTCAGCCCTGTGATTAAGTGGGGACAAACCTGGGGCTCTGCACCAGAATCCTCTGCTTCCTCAGGGAAACCCTTCTCATCAGAGCTGTGTTCAGGGTTCAGCAAGTTGTTGGGCTGCCCCTCCAGGTGCTCTGCTGCTGCTTGGGTTTGGGTGCAGGCCGCTTCACCCTGCTGAACTAAAGCAGAGTCACTCCAGGTGTTACTCCAGCAGGTGAAGTACAGGTGCTCCTGCTGAAGAGTATTTCCAGTGCACCTCTGGGGCTGCCACTGCTGTGATGCTCCTCAAGCTGCTTTGAAGGCATCCCTGGTGTGGTGGGTTGAGCCTGGCTGGGCACCAGGTGCCCACCAAAGCCATTCTATCTCTTCCCCCCTCAGCTGGACAGGGGAGAGAAAATACCATGAAAGGCTCGCAGGTCGAGATAAGGACAGGGAGAGATCAGTCAACCAATTACCATCACAGGCAAAACAGACTCGGCTTGGGGAAAAAGAACTTAATTTATTGCCAACCCACCAGAGTAGGGTAATGAGAAATAACACCAAATCTCAAAACACCTTCCCTCCACCCCTCCCTTCTTCCCGGGCACAGCTTCACTCCCGGATTCTCTACCTACCCCTGCCCAGCGGTGCAGGGGGACGGGGAATGGGGGTTACAATCAGTTCATCACATGTTGCTGCCGCTTCACCCTCCTCAGGGGCAGGACTCATCACACTCTTCCCCTGCCCCAGCGTGGGGTCCCTCCCACGGGAGACAGTCCTCCACGAACTTCTCCAGCGTGGGTCCTTCCCATGGCCTGCAGTCCTTCAGGAGCAAACTGCTCCAGTGTGGGTCCCCCGCAGGGTCACAAGTCCTGCCAGAAAACCTGCTCCGTGGGTTCCTCTCTCCACAGATCTGCAGGTCCTGCTGGGAGCCTGCTCCAGCGTGGGCTTCCCACGGGGTCACAGCCTCCTTGGGGCACCCACCCTCCTCCACCATGGACCTCCCTGGGCTGCAGGGGGACAGCCTGCCTCACCATGGTCTTCCCCACGGGCTGCAGGGGAATCTCTGCTCCGGCGCCTGGAGCACCTCCTCCCCCTCCTTCTTCACTGACCTGGGGGTCTGCAGGGCTGTTCCTCTTACATGTTCTCACTCCTCTTTCCAGCTGCCGTTTCTGTGTGTCCCTGCAACTTTTTTGCCCTTTTAAAATATGTTACCGCAGAGGCACTACCACTATCGCTGGTTGGCTCGGCCTTGGCCGGCGGCAGGTCCGTCTTACAGCCGGCTGGTATTGGCTCTGTCGGACAAAGGGGAAGCTTCTAGCAGCTTCTCATCAGAAGCCACCCCTGCAAACCACCCCCTGCTACCAAAACCTTGCCACGGAAACCCAATACACCTGGTTAGTCTGGGAGGTGGAGAAGGAGCAGAGTCTCCTTCTTTGGGCAACCCCAAGGAAGGAAGCCTGTTTGCTTCTCTGCCCGCCTATACTTAGGCTAGATGTGGCCAGAGGGTTGTGTCCACTGTGTGCTGGTTCTGACCTGTCCCCTTCACCATCTTCTGGGCCAGGGCCAGAAACACTGTCGCTTTGATGCTGTGCCCCAGGCTGAGGGATGTGTTACACGCTGCTGTTCCCAGGAAGCTTCCATGCCGTGCTGTGGGTGTTGGTGTCTGCTGCCTGCTTGCTGCAGGAGCGCGGCACGCAGCCGTTTGCCAGAGCATGGCTGGATACAGGCCTTTGGACTAAGGATCAAATTCCTACCAGTGACTAAAGCTGGAGTGGGATTACTGTTTTAAATCAGGCTATCAATAGCGCTGGCATCTTCTTCACTGTCCAATCCCAATGGGCAGGGCCCCATCAGTAAAAGGGCTTTGGCACGGATGGATGTTGCTTGGCCCAGCTGAGGTACATGGTGGCAGTGAGAACCTGGAGCAGTAGCAGAGCCTGAGTCCCAAGCAGTGCCAGGAAGCCCCCAGTGAAATCCGAGGGGTGAATCCACTGCGAGGTTTGGAAAAGAAATATACCCAGGCCTCCAGACAGGATGATCGTCTTGATGATGAGTATGATGAGGATCGCCTTCCAGCCCTCCCTGTCCTCTGTGCACATCACGTGTGCAACAAAAATGGGGTAGAAGATGCTGAAGACCAGGCAGGCATACACACAAACCCTGGCTAGCACCATTCCTGGTAGGCTGATGCCCATCAGCTGCAGATGCTGGTGCTCCAGGCACTGCAGCTCCCCAGCTGTCGCATTCCACAGGCAGAAGTTGTAAAAGCCAATGCGTTTGTCAGGGAGGTCGACCAGGTTCCCGGCTTCCCCCAGCAGTGCATAGAGCATCAGGCCCAAGTTTCCAGCAGCCTCCAGGAGGGTCAGTGCACAGAGCAGGTGTCCGGTGCACCTCTGCCGCAGCAGAGCCACCCCGGTGCCCGCGTGCTCTCTTGATACCATGGTAAAGAAGCCTGCTGCAGGGACGCCTGCTGCAAAACACGAAGCGGGGGAACCCATCGGTTGTTGCGCGTTACGGCACCCTTCCCAAGATGTGCTCTGAGCCCGCGTCCCTGAGGTCTCGGGACTCCCCTTGCAAGTAGAGCAGGAGCGTCTCAGTCCTGCCTGACTGTTCTGCGCATGTGTTACGGGGTCGAGGGGGGTGCGTTTTTGGTCACAGCAAAGGTGGCTTTAATGAAGTCCTGTGTGTGGACCATCGCTGGGAGGACAGTATGGCTCCCTTAGACCCACACATGCCCTTTGCACCACGGTCTCATGTTGGACAAGAGAAGCATTTGTCAGCCAACTGCGGTGATGGGAGGGGAGCAAACCACTGTTGTCTGGTAAGGGAGGGGTTAAGAGGTATTCTGTGAAAGTGCTTTTCTTTCAGTTCTGGTCAGACAAGGACATCCCTTGTGATCTTTGGACAACTGAGTAAAATGCAGGCATGACAAGATCTGAACTGCAGGGCTCCCCCTGCCCCCCTCCCCCNNCCCCAGCTCTGGGACACTTGATGCCACTCATTTGCAGCATCCACATGCCCCTGAGGCCCTTGCATGCCTGGACATTTCTGGGCACAGCAGGGCTGATTGCCTGCAGCCCTGCTCCCCCCCTGAGGCTGGCAGACATGGTGTTCCTCTGTCCCAGTTGCCTGAGGACCAGTGTCCCATGCAGACAGGCAGTTGTCCACCACAAAGAGGCACCCTGGACCCACCTGCAGCCACTTGCCCTCCCTTGAGGCTACAGAGGCAGAGCTGCGGTTGCCATCCTCCTCGCTCCTCTCTCAGACTGCCTGGCAAACTGGAGTCCCTGCTCCTCTCCCGGAAACGTGGCCTGTCCTCAGTGCTCTCCTGCAGGCTTCTGCTTTGCACTGAAAAACAGGGAAATGGCATGAGCAAGGGGTATCGCTGGCTGCAGAGCCACACGGCATCGCAGCACTGCCCACCCGGGGTCTGTACAGAGGCGCAAACGCAGGGCAAGGAACTCAGGCCTCGGCTTCAAGCTCAGCCTCCAGCTTGAGGCTCTGCAACTAACCCCTTTCCTGCCTATGCCAAGCATTACCTCCTGTGATTTACCACCTTCCCTCAAGAAGTTCACAACATCGGTCCTGCTGTCTGCCCCTCCACTGCCCGTTGCCCAGTGGTATATCATCTGGGTGTCCCAGGCCATCACCCTGCAGCCGCTTGCTGATTTGGTACAGCCTCTGAGTTTAAGAGTGCCAGGAGAGACCCTGCTCAATCTGTACGCGGTGCCTGGCTGCAGTGCTGGTGAGTAGAGAGCCTTAAGCATCCCCCTCGCACTCCCTGTCTCCCTGGATACTTGGGAGTGGGGCACCTGTGTTTAACATGCACAGGGATAAAGCTTCTCCATGCCAAACTTTTTGTCCTCCTCAGTAACGGCCAGGAGGAGCACACACACACACACACAGAGCACGGAAGGGGGGTCACAGCATCCAGGCACCGACCTGTCCCCTTCCCCTGCTCAATACTTCACTACTTCTTGTAGCCTCCCTTGGAGGTCTTCACAACAGGCTTCCGGCGAGACGGGAAGGTCACACGGAGGGTGCCCATGGTTCTGGCTCTACAATGAAGACACAAACAACCAGGAAAAGATCTGTGCCTGGCCCCAGAGCATGCTGCAGAATGAGACCTCGTGCACATGTAACTGCACCAGGGTTTGTCGTGCCCCTGGGATTGCCTCTTGGTTTGTCTGTCTGTACGCATGCTCTCCTGCAGCCTGGCATTGCTGCTTTTCCTCTCCCTGTCCCACAATGGCTCACACCCGCCCACCGTTCTCCCTGCCACCCTGCCTCGCAGCCCTCTCCCTCTCGCAGGGAGAACAAGCTGTGCTTGGAGGGGCTCTGGTTAGCTGAGCAGCTCCCTGGGGATTTCTGTTGGAGCTCAGAGCTGGGACCAGTACAGCCCAGGTGGCTCCTGGCCCTGCCCACCCACAAGCCCTTGCTGTCGTGTTTCTTTAGGCCAGATTCCGAGGGAAGGCAGGCCTCGAGAAATAGGGGCTTTTTGTTCAATCATCTCGTTACTTCTTATTAACCCTCCCCCACCTCTGGAAAATAGAAAAGGAATTAAAAATTGTCCTAGTTGCACGTGTTTACTAGGGAGGGGACAGAGAATTAAATTCCTAGCAGGTTTGTGGAAATACCCGGCAGGGGTGAAGAAGAGCCACCTCGGAGACCCTGTGCTGTTGTGTGATGTCTGTGTGTATGAGGGCCTGGGGAAATCCTGTGTTAGTTCTGCCCTCTCCTCTGCTTTGAGGCTCATGGCTATGAAGACCTCTTTTTTTCCCAGCGATGCCCTTCTGTTCGCTCTGCCAAATTGCGGGCAGACTTGCCCCTCGACCTCCTGCTGCCTCCCCAGCCCAGCAGGTAAATCCCTGTCCCCAGGCATGACTGTGACAGGGACAGAAACCCGCCTGATGTGGGTGCCCTGTGCCAGCTGGGGCAGAGAGTGCACGGCTGGCCTGGAGGCAACGTATGGTTTGGTAAGGAAAGCTGAGGGTAAGGAGAGCCCTGCCACCAGCGCAGCCGCAGCCATAGCATTCATGAGTTCTGCAGCTCGGCCCTGAGGCCGGTTTGGAGGCAGCCTGGCCGAGAAGCAGGGGATAAAGGGGCAAGAGCTGTCAGCCAGCGTCCAGCCGGGGCTTTTCCCAGACATCTGCAGCCCCTCCGCCTCTAAGGAGGTGCGTGTGCCTTTGGACAGGAGAGTCTGCCACTCCCCCTCAGAGGTGCACCAAAGAGGAACCCAAGCACGGCACAGGCAGCCCCAGCCTGGCTTCAGCCCCCTTGTTTCTGGGCTGGCATCGCTGGATGCACTGGACTGCACCAGGGGACAGCTCTGCCTCTCCGTCTCGCGGGCAGAGAAAGGCTCGGTGTGCATGGCTCAGGAGCTCGCTGGGGTGCCTGTGTGTGAGATGGGGTTTGCAGGGACCCTCTGTGCTGCCGGCACTGCGTGGCCCATCCCTCTGCTGACTCACAGGCAGGTGAGCAACTTCCCAGGCTGTGGCTGCACGTTGCCCCCGGCGAGCTGCTGGCCGAGTGCCTGGGCAAAAGCAGCAGGGTAGGGAGGCCAAGGCTCGCAGCTCCGGCACGGGCTCCGGCCTTTGTGCAGGCACAGACAACTCTGTCGAGCTGCCGGACCCCACTGCAGTGAACAGGCTGAATGCAAAGGGGCGACGGCATGGGTATTGTCTCTTGCACTGAAGAGCCCCCCAGAAGACTTGGCTTTCCTGCATCCCCCCTCCCCGGCTGCTGGGGGGGGGGGGGGATAATGCCATCCGTGCAAGAGCAGTGGCGAAGGAAGGCAGCTTTGGACTTGGAACCTGTCCTTTAAGCTACCCGGCCCTCCCTAGGGTCCTTCTTTCTCCCTCAGGCAGGATCAGCTGCAGGGAAACGACAGGTGAAGAAAGGCTGCTGGCAAGTTAAGGCTTGCTGGCAAACAGAAACCAGCTAGCGGTACATGGACCAGGCTGCGGAGCAACTCCCAGAAGTGTGCCACAGCTGGGGAAGGAACTGCTCTCTCCCAGACAAATATTTGCATCCTGCAGCACCACTTCTTCTCCTGGCAGCTCCCCCCGATGCCAGCAGCATTACAAAGGTGGGGGACCCAGTGGAGGATACTTACGGGCTGCCCGTCTGGCTGGGTGCGGAGCTGAAACTCGCTGGAGAGGGCCGAGGTGCCGCCCTGGCGAGCTGAGCCCGTCTGTGTCTGCTGCCAGGTCCCGTGGCGTCTGGGCTCTGACACCGCAGCCCCTGGGGTGTCACAAGCAGCTGCCTCTGCTTTCTGTTTCAGTTTTGAAGGTCGTGGGAGCCTGATGCAACGCTCCTCCCTGATACTGCCTCATCTAAGTACGAGCAAGAAAACAGGCCGAGCCCAGCCACTGCCCTCCAAGGCGGGGGCAGGTTTGCACTTTCTTCTCCCAGCTGTGCTGACCGACGTGAATGACTGAGCGGGCTAAGCTCACCCAGGAAGGTTGTGCTGCTAGAGCGGCTTGGGTGTCCGTGGATGCTGAGACGAGTTTGTTCTGTTTGGACGCTTCTGTAGAGGCGACTGAGCATCCCAGCGCCAACCCCGGTAGTGCAGCACTGTCGGTGCTCACTGGCCATCTCGCCCTTCTTGCGCTTTCAACGCTGCTCCCCTCCCTCTGCTTCCCAGGCCCAGCTTTGCTCCGACTCCCCCTCACCTGCAGACACAGCGCCTATGCAGGCACAGTGCAGGAGAAGCGGCAAGCTGCCTGCCGCGACAGGAAACCTGGGAAACCTCGAGTGAGGTACGGGGTAAAGCTCTCCTTCCCTTAGTCCTCCTGGCCAGGTCCAGAACCGTTTGTCCTGTCCTGCAAGCAGCCTTGGTGGTGGGTCTGGTAGGGAGGTGTGTGTTGGGGAGTGACACGTGTGGTACCCCTAGCCACGAAGCTGTTCACACAGTCCCACCTAGTAATTCCACAGGTAGGCATAGTCTGGAAACCTCCAGGTGGTACACAGGTTGTGAGCCTGTAATATTGGCACTCGCAGCCAAGAGCGCAAGGGAGGTGAAAGGAAAGACGGGAGGAAGCCCTAAGAGAAGCTCAATGGATAGAGCCATCAGGCAGGTGGTGGTGGTGGGGAGGTGCCTTCCTACCCAGCCTGTGTGCGTGGAGTAATTTTAGCATTGAGCAGGACAAGGATCTGGACTGAGGTGCTTCAGGTCACAGGTAGCTTGGGCTGGGGTTATGGTGGGAGAAATCGGGGGTGGGGGTGGCAGGCTTGCAGCAAATGAAGCCTAGCAGGCCATAGCTGCTGAGCTGAACGTGGTGAACGGTGGGGACACGGGGGGAAGCCTTGGGGCTGAATATGGCCGGTAACTAACACCGGGGCTGCTGGCTGCGAAACTGGGGTATGAGCAGAGAGCACCGAGGTGAGACCTCTGTTCCAGCGAGGAGCCCTGGCATTGGCAGGAGGGACGTTTGTGCTCTCGGGAGGGGCGGTCACGCAGTTTCGCCTCACACCACCCACTTTTCTGTCATTCAGGAAGGAAAAGCGCGTCACGATTTGGGACTGGTGACTCCTTAGCTGACCTCAGCACCGCAGGAGAGGTTGCTGTTTTGCTGACACAGGAAGGCAGCCCAAGCAGCTCCATGACAAACATCCTCACTTTGCATTGGGTTCCTGTTTGCTGGGGCAATCAGGATGGCTGCCGCAGTGGGTGTGCTCCATCATGCCACAGCACTTCTCCTACAGAGGTGTCTGGTCCCCTTCCCATCTGTGACAGCCTGACAAATTATAGGCATTGTCTCAAACATTCATTAAAGAACTTTGGTGGAAAAGATGCCTCTGTAAAAACGCTGAGTTGTGTGAACAGGACAATGTGGCCGGAGGGGAGGGCCCCGCGGAGGGTGGGACCGCACTTCTCCAAGGCTGCAGTTCCTTATCTTAAGTGACCACAGCGTATGCACCTGGAAGCCAAGGCTGCGATTCCTTATCTTAAATGACCACAGCGTATGCGCACGGAAGCCAAGGCTGCAATTCCTTATCTTAAGTGACCATGAGAAGGAGCACAACGTATGCGCCCGGAAGAGAGGGCTCTGCAGAGGATGGGACTGTGCTTCTATCTTAAGCGGTCATGCCAGCAAGTAAAGAGAGGCAACTCCCCAATGAACCCCCCCCCAAGCTCACTGACTGATTCCAGAGAAGCCCAGGAACGTGAACTGCGCATGTCGAGACCACCGACTAACACACTATAAAAGAAGGAAGAATGAATGCTCGGCGCGCGCCCTCCAGAACTGGATCTCTACGCTGGCTGGACCAACGCTGGACCCAGGACTGGTGACTCCCTTTTCTTCTCTCTTTTCCTTTTCTTTCTGTCTTTATTTCTGTCTTTTCTCTCTTTCTCGCTCTTTTCCCTCTCTCTTTTCCACAAGTCTCTACACCCCATCCTTTGAAACATAAACCGTTGACCAAGTCTGAGACTAGGAGTGGATCTAGCCGCCCCTGGGCTCCTCTTTGAAAAGGAGTTCAGAAAGCATGGGGGTCTACTCTGAACCTCGTGACTCAACGGGAGGGATTCCCTTCTGTTCCTTTTTCCACTTCTTTTCCTACACCTCTCTTCTCTTTTCAAACAGTGGCTAAAAGACATGATGCAAGGTTCATATTGATAAATTCACTTGTACTTGGGCAAGGTTAGCTAGGTTGAATAAATGTTGATTGTTGTTTGAACTCCCCTGGTGTCGGTTCACCTTAATTCCGACAAAGGAAATCCATGAACCTGAGTCGCTCCAACTTTGGGACGCGACACCATCTCCTACACCTCAGCCTTCATGAGTGTGACAGATGGCCACACATCGTGGCTTTAGCCTTTGCGCACACCTCCGTCTCTCTGGCCTTCTCTGCGCTGCTCAGAGCAATAAATACACCATTTGGGAATGTTACTTTGGGAGTGTGGCACCTTCCTGGCCAGAGCTGGTTGCCTGGTTGTGCACCTATGGCAGAAGCGCTCCTCCGTGTTTCCCGTGTCTCCTCCCCTGCAGGGTCTCGCCCTCTGCTGCTTGTAATGCCTCCTGGCACGCCAAGGCTGCCGGCGGGGAGAGGTACAGTCAACCTCTGGCTCAAGACTTGCCCTTGGTACCACTGACCTTACTCGGGAGGCCGCCTTCCACACCTTTGGCTGCCTCTCTGGCAGGTAGCTCCCCTGCCTTCTCCTTCCCGGCGTTTAGGCAGGGAAGATTGTGCCTGAAGGCTGGGCAGGATGCAATATGCCCTGCTGTTGTTCTTCTTCCTAGGGACATTTTACAGGTGTCCCCTGGCTGCTCCTTTGGCTTCAGATGCTCAAAGTCTGTCTGATGATGGAGCAGTTGGGGAGGAGAGGTGTGATGGGTGTGGACTGCGGGAAGGAGGAGGGTGATGGTCAACATGTCCCGTGTGGGTGGGAAGGGAGAGCACTTCCCAGGAGCCAGCTTCCACTAAATCCCCGTGCGATTGTTTCTTCCTGGAATTGTTTCCTGAAATAGAAATGTAATTTCTTGCGTGTGTTAGGGAGATGTTCACATGGCTTTACGGTGGAATGAACTGCTCGGCAGCTCTTGGTTCCTTGCGGTGCAGTTAAAGAACACGCAGCAACACTGTCAGCAGTTCTAGTAATATTAGCAATCACAGGTAAAGCATGAGATGAGCTGGGACTTTCAAAATAGTTTTGCTTATTTTAGCCTGCTGTTTTAAAAGTAAGCTCCTACACTTGCTTCCCAGAAGTTGGTCATGACCCCCCGTCCTCATTCCTGAAGGAATCTCTGCAGCGGAACTCTGCGCCCTCTAGTTATGCAACCCCCCCCTCTCAGCTATAGCTAGTACTGCCCCATTGTACAAGACTTGAGGGATTCCTGTGGGAGTCCTTAGGCTGGTGAGAAGAGAGGCTGGAGCTCACTTCAGAGTCTTCATTGTTTAGAAATAATTTTTATTCAGAAGAAATTGTAAAGTGACTATTCTTTTTCTCATCTGTAATCTGCTGACAACTAAGAATAAATAAATCTCAGTGAAACAAAACCAGCTTTATGCTTGTCTTCCTATAGCTGTCATGAGGGTGTTGCTGGCAACCTAAGAACCGGAGTCCAAAGCAGCGCAAAGCTAAATGGCTTTGTGCTGCCTGCAGGTGTGCTGCATTTAGGATTCCATGAGACTGAACCCTAATCCCGCAGGGTATCAGATGTGAGGCTCCCAGAACTCAATCCTCAGGACTTTTGTCTTTATTACTCCATTTGTCTCGCTGCAATACAGTATGATTTGTCCTCTTGTTTCTTGTACAGTGTGCAACAGAGGGGCTGTATGGGGTATTTCCTTCCAGCAATACCTTTTAAGTATTTCAAGTATTTGGCCAGTTCTTTCTTCTTGCAGGTAGACCGCAGTTAAAGAAGCGCAGTTCAGTCCAGGCGTCCGGTGCGAGTTGCTCCGCAGTTCGAACCCTAGGTTTCCCGAAGCAGAGTCTCGGGCATCGAATCTCATAAAAGTAAGTAATTTAACAGAGTGGTACAGCAGCAGGATCAGCTCAAGCTGGGTGCCTCTGGGGAGGGACCCCGAACAAAGAAATCCCTGGGCAATTAGGCCCTTATGGACTACGCATCTGCCCTTCCTGCAATCTCCACGTGCTTTTCACACGCCTTTTGGTCCAACAGTGATTCTGGCCTGAGATCTCCCGACACTTTCTGACTCCTTATTGGATTCCTTCACTGTCTCCAGGCAAGCCATTACCTTGTCGAGTTGCAGCTGCTGATGGTTGTACCCTCCTTACCTTCTGGTTCGGGCTGGCTCTGAAGGCCTTGTCTTGCCTGAATAGAGACAAGTTTAGTACAAGTTCAGCAAATCCAGGTGAAAGCTTACAGCTTGCAGCCTAAGGCTTCAGCAAATCTAGTGACTCATGCTAAGTAAGTGAAGAGCATTCTAAATCACACAACAGTACAAGTCGAAGCAATTCATTCTATTTAAAACTTACTTATTTAAGCTGAACAACTAATATTTCTTAACGTAAATAATTTAGGTTTTATTTATTATTGGCAATTCTAGCGCAGCCCCTCTCAAATGCTCAAAAGTTGATGGCCCTGATTTTGCAGCATTAGGTTCCAATGTCCAGAATAAGATGGGCATGCTGTAGAGACAGAGGCGAGGTAGAGAGCGAAGACCGCTGACTTGCTTAGTGGGCAATCCTGAGTGCTCGCAAATTTAAAGGAAACAAACCTCACTACCTGTCTTAAGCAGTGCATTTTCCATATCATCTCCCAAATGTCTGTACAATGCTATACACATTAAGAAAATGCAAACTGTGCAGGTATGTGACTCTTACGAATAAAATATTACCCAGGTACGTAAGAACACATGAATGGCCACACTGCTTTAGGCCAAGGGGCCATCTATCACAGCACCCCACCTCCAGGGTGACCCTGGGTGGATGCCCAGGGGAGAGCAGGAACAGAACAAACATATCCAGTACTTTTCCCAAGCACTCTCCTAGATTCTCACTACGTTCAGCTGAGATTTCCCAAGCCATATGTGTCTATTCCAAACCTCCCAGTGGTCTATCCATAAGGTACATATCCACCTGAATCCATGTATGTTTTTTGCCTCAATGACATCCTCTAGCAAACAGTTCCACAGACAGACGATTTGTGTACTGATTTTATGTCAAATGTTTTTGCGTGTAACGCATACTTGGTTTGTTGGCGAGACGGGGGAATGATTGTCATGGCTTATGGCTCTCCAGTTTCTCTGCTACGATCAAGGAATGATGGCTTCAGCTGCTTGGTGAATAATCCCTCTCCTTGAGAACCTTAGCGAAACTTCCAAATAGACCGCAGAAGGAAAAAACCAAAAAGGAAAAAAAAGAAGCGGGGGACACACAGCTCTTCACAGAGCTCTTTCTGGAAGTGGAGGCTGCCTCACAAAACCAGTACATGTTGTTTAAGACAAATGATAGTTTATATTCAGGAGAGACTCCCTACTAAACTGGTTTAGAATTCAGGACACTTCTTCATGTGGTGAGAGAAACTTCATGTGTACAGTAGCCAATGTGTGCAAACTATTTTTCAGAAAAAAAAAAGAGCAAGAAGAATTTTGATTTCTGCAGGTATCTACTCCCTTGCTGGTAGAGTCATAATCCATAACCAAAGTCCTGGGAATTGTTTAAGCAAATCAGATACATGACACTTTCATGTGCCTTCATTGGCTGAAGAACTGGGGCTCCAAACTATACCCCGGTATTTTGCAGCATGTTGTCTGTTCTTTGCTTCAGGCAATAACGGCAGAGAGAACTGCATTGTGTCTTGTGGTCGGCAGGATTTACTCTTCCCCAAATTTGCATCTTGGCTCGCTGTCCTGGTTTTCTTGGGCCTTGTGCTTTTTGAGGGCAGCGTCTCCTTCATGTTCCTTTCTTCCTTTTTTGAATTGCTCTGTGCAGTACGATCATGACCTGAGCCAAAAAGGAGGAAAAAACAAATCATATCAACTTCTACGGACTATCTACTTACTAAAAAAGTACACGGCTTTGGTTTCCTTCACAGGAAACAGTGGTATTATGGCGGAAACGTTTTCTTTACTGAAGGAGAGCCACAGCACGATTCAGAATCTAGTACTAAAGTGTGGAAACTTCAGCCATAGGCACAGGACCTGGTTTTATTGCTCCAGTGGTATGATATTCTATTGACCTCCCCTGGAGAGGCTAATTCCAACATTTCACAGCATCAGACCATACATCCCTTTATGGAATGCTGATACATATGAAAAGCAATGAACCGATGGCTAGAGCCGCTCCCAGCAGTAACCAGAAGGATAGTGCGGGGTCAGAGGCATTATCCTTTGCCATTACGTTGAGATTTTCCAAGCTCTTTTCCCTGGGCTGTTCACAAAGAGGTTAATGAGCTTCTGGACCTCCAGTGTCTCAGCTGGGAAGCTCCGTGACACCAGTTCTGGCATCTACCACAGTGTCATCAGCTGCTGCTGAGCACGTAGGAGTTTTCCAGCACTGCTAATGTATTGCTACCATCTGTCTTACGTCTTTCAGTACCTTGAGGTAGCTAGACCAAGAGACCCAACAAACAGAACTAAATCCTATTCTCTGGTGTATTTCAAATAGAACAGTAACTGAGAAACCTTTTAGATATTGAAATGTCCTCTCTGCAGACTTGGAGACACTTTTGCCATTGTGTTTCTTCATCTTCTGGGAGACCAGATTAAAGCTGGGTGAATGGAAATTTTCTCTTGTGGATAGGATCGTATCACGGCACACACTTTTTCCTGCCTCCTGTGGCACACATGGCTTTTCATGACTGCCTTTAGCATCACGGGTGAGACTCTCAGAGCTAAAACACACAGAGTTCAGGCCAGAAAATATTTTATCTCCACACAAATTCATGACAAGGGATACATAAAGATGACCGTACAGAATCGAAAATCCTTACAGGTAAAATTCCTGCTACATTAGTTGGAAGCATTTCCTAAGAATCATATGAGAAAAAAAAAAAGGGCAAAAAGAAAACAAGTAATTTACTGTATTTCACACTACAAAGAACCACAATGCCATCACACTATCTTAAGGACACTATTGCCAATATCATGAAGCCACTATACTGTTGACGCGGAAGTCACGGGCACTGCAC
>VYZV01001925.1:45982-63301 GCA_013401275.1 Pandion haliaetus | reverse complement strand
CTTGAAGATTTTGCAATGTGATCTCAGCTAACTTGTTCTACTAAGAAAGTTAGTCTCAAAATAAGTCTAATACTAGAACCACAGGCTAGATCTGAAGTGCAACAGCCAAATAATATGAAGGGATCTTATACCCATTATCCACTCAAATCTCATTTTATTTTTTAGCACATCAGGAAGTTTATTAATGAAACCTGGATAGAGCGACATGGGTCTCCCCTCCATCCTGAGACAATCATGCTGTTGTGGTCCTTCATTGTGTCTGTCTATGGGATAGGAGGATTCCTGGGGAGCCTCTGCTGTGGCTACCTGACTACAAAATACAGGAAGTAAGTGTTTCTTGTAACAGCTCAATAGTCAGAAAGTACAGAGAAATACCAAGGTGAACAAATAAACCTCTTCTTTTTGGTTGAAGTGGTCTAATTGAAGGCAACTGATTTGGTTTGCTAGCATATCCACCTCTTTCAAGCAGCAAGCAGTCTTCTATCTTGTTTATCTGCCCTCCCCAGTGAACTGTATTTCTATAAAGGCTGCATTCATCATCACATCACCCGATCAGTGCCTCTGGGAGCAGCAGGATAGTATACCTGCCTCATGTTCTCTTCAAGATCCCCTATGACTCTCATAAAGATCTCCCAAGCTTTACAAACTCCAAAAAAGGAGCTGTGTGTCTTGTGTTGTAACACATTATATGCAGTTACTCTAACCACCTGGAAACCACTGTGTGGAAGATATCCTTAAGTGTCAAAGAAGAGCCACATTTCCATTTAAATACACTCATTTTGGGGTGATGACATTATATTAAATATTCAGATCTAACCTAATGAAAATGTGAAAAGAATAGAAAAAAATAAATTACCTGTAACCACACTGTAAAGATACAATCAGCGCCAAAACAAATTCTCCAAGAGACATCTCTGGTTTTTTTACTGAAAGTCAGTTTGAAACTGTCTTTCCCACTGGATGGAGAAAGGATTCCTCACCAGTCTGGTCTCTTCTCAGTGCCTTGTGTGTAACACCACTAATTTCATTTGCAGAGAAATTGGCAAACATATCTACTTGGTGTGACCCACTTAAAGATCTGCTCCACAACCCACTGATCCAGAGGCCCCTCATATGGGTCTCAACAAACCATCTTAGCCTGCCTGCAATTGTGTTCTTTCCCATCAGGTAAGTGCCCCCAAGAAATTTCTTGTGGGACACTGCCTCATCCCACACTCAGGGCATCTCCCAAGACTGGAAACAAGACCATGCACTTCTTCCATGGGTTATTTAATACTTGGTAATCTAAGTGCTGAATCAGAGTCTTCTAAACACAAGATCTCTGTGAATCCTTAATGTATGCAAGAGGACTCTTGTCTAGGAAACATCTTGGCAAAACAACTGAATGCAAAAGACTTTGATTTAAGCCTGAGACATCAGGGTTGTGAACATACCAGCCCACGATTCACACGGAGTGTCTTTTGAAATATGCCTCTAAAAACTCTTTCTGCCATCTCAGACCACATCCATTTAGCCACGAGTGTCTTTAATATGAGTCATTCTAGAATGGGAGCCATGGACTCAGATTATTTCTGGGGAACAACCTGACATTTTATGAGGAGTTCTAGCCATTTAAAAGTCTTGGTGACAAGCTGGGCCAGTTCTTTGATCTCTTTCCCCACTTGTACTGTGGAAATGCTGATTAAGTGTTCCAACTGTTTAAATTCTAAGCCAAAAAGTGTTAATGAATTCAAATCTAAAGGACCCTGAAATCTTAAAGAATCACTTTGACTATCCAAAGTCAAAAAGTCAAAATTATTTCAGCCATTCCTCAAAACAGCAGGAATGGCTGTACCGTGCTTCCTGTCACAGCAAGGTTAGTCAAAAGAATACAAGAGGTCCTCATTTCACACTAAGTTCTCATTGGCTTACCTTTTTTTTTCCCCCCCCTCAGAAAGAAGTGCCAAATGTGCACCAACCTGATCATGCTGGTAGCTGCACTTTTCATGGCCTTCAGTAAAACAGCCAAATCCTTTGAGATGATTCTGGTCGGACGCTTTCTCTATGGCATTGGTACAGGTATGTGCTCATGCCACTGTGGAGTGCAAACATACCTGCTGTCCCAGGATTGCCTCTCCAGGTGTTGCCATTCTTGGAGAGTGATTTTTAAAGCAAATATACTAGGCACTTAATAAAAGTGAAACACATCGTCCCTTTTGCAAGAAATTGTAATCCAAATACCAGAGTGAATGGAAACAATGTAGGAGAGGATGGAGTGAGAAAGTTAAGCTTTTCTAAATATTTTAACAGTCATTTATCCTCTTCTATGTTAAAGGTTTTTCTCTCAACATACATCCTCAATATGTAGGAGAGATTTCACCCAAGAAGTTGCGTGGATTTACCAACTCCACAGTTGCTGTTTTTCTGACACTAGGAAAACTCACCGGACAGGTTATTGGACTACGGTAAACACTCCAATCTTTCTATCAAGTTACACTAAAAATAGTAGAAATGTTTCTATAACCTTACACTCTCACCTAGTCAGTGACTGAGAAACCCTCTCATCTTCCCCAAAACATCTCCTGCTTATGCCAGAAGAAAAGTTTTGATCATATTTGAGGCAAACATACAGTTTTAAATACAGAAGACAGAAAATTAATTACTCATAATCTGATTTCTTCTTATTTCCACACCCTTTCTACTAGGGGACTTCCCCTTAAAAATTTACTATACTTACATGAAAAGTCTTAGCAACATGTTTTGATCCTCTGGTCAAACAGCGGTCAAATGAGTCTCATCAGCTCTCTAGACATTATACTGGATCCTAATGATATTTAGAGAGTTTTTCAAAATGCCAAATAATTCCTTTAAAATTGCTAGAAATAAAAATAGTCAAATTTGTGAAATTTGCCAAATTATCGATTCAGGTTTTTGCTCCACTGCACCCTTGAACGGAATTTGAGCAATCTTCATCACCCAGAAAAACTTCCTGAACATTCACTCCATTATTTCAGCATAATTTTGTTTCACATACACTTTCCAGGGAGATTTTAGGAAGCGAAGCTTTGTGGCCATGGTTGTTAGCATCTAGTGGACTTTCAGCATTGGTTCAACTGGTTACCCTCCCATTTTTCCCTGATTCACCATCCTACCTCCTGATACAGAAGGGTAATGAGGAAGCCTGCAGGAAAGGTAGAGTGTCTACTTTCCTCACTTACTTCACTTCATTTGATATGTTAGAGAGACAGCCTCTGTCGAAGACAAGAAAGCAGGGCTGAGCTGTGCAGCACAGTGCAGTGCCATTGAGTAATAGCAGAGGCAATTCTAAATAAAACAGCTGCAATGCCCACAGCAATACATCTGTATTAACATGGGGCCTCACTTGTCATATTAAACTGGTTAAGAAAGATAGATATGTATTAGCATGTCTAACATTTCCCACTTTGGTGGGCCCTACTTTATTTCTTTAAAGGAAATGGTTTAGGCAGTTCATTTTTTATTAAATAAAACATACTTAAATGTCTACTTCGTTTACAATTAAGTCAGCTCAGCATTAGAAAGTTGTGCTATAATGACAACCAGAGAGACAAAATTCTTCCGTTTGCCTACTGCCCCAGAAGCAACCAGATGACAGAAGCAGACAGCACCAATACCACCACCTACGCCAATGGACAGGCAGACTAAAGGGTTTAACGTAACCACTTGTGAGCTATACTGGTAGAATAATCCGCTCCCCTCTTTCTCCTCAACAGCCATCAGGAAGCTCTGGGGGGAAGGAGACCATCAAGCAGAAATTGATGACATTATGAAGGAGAAGGTTACAATGACAAGCACGAAAACCTTGCGCGTCCTTGAAGTAATAAAAGAGCGATCTTTGCGCTGGCAACTTTACATTTTGATGACTGTCATGACCACCTTGCAGCTCTGTGGAATCAATGCAGTTGAGTGCTCTCTTTATCCCCAGAACAAAAGACAACTCTAGGCAGCATTACAAACCCCTCTAAGTTAATGTTATTACACCAGCTTAGAATTGCACCACAATTGCAACATTTTTTTCACAGGTGCATTTCCTCTCTGCATTTTTCAGATATACTTCTATTCTTTTGAAGTATTCCATACAGCCAAGTTTGAAGAATACCTTATCCCATATGTGTCCCTGGGAGTTGGGTTGTGTGAATGCTTATCCTCTATACTGTGTGTAAGTCTTTTCAGACTTGAGTTTGAAGGAAAAATTTAATGTAGTCAATGATAGTACTTTTCCTCGCTTGTAACTGGGCTCAGGGAAGATTTGCATAACCTAAGACACATCTTCCTGCTTCTGTAAAACCACATGCAAGATAAAAGGCAGATCTTTTCCCAAATTATTTGCATAACTGCATGTCTTTTGACTCATTTTTATTCTGTAAAATAATTTTATGATGTTCTGGACTAGATATGTGTATGTATGTGTGCACAACTTGATATATACCAGCACGCAAGAAAGGAAACTGTCTAACAACAGCCTAGGGTTGACTAATAAACACAGCTTAATTAATAATGAATTAGCTTTGAAGAAACTAATCAAATTCATTAGGAATTAAGAGACTCTCACATGACATTGATTTCTGGCTATTATTCAGATAAGTCTTCTGCAAAGAACACATGGAGAGGCAAGGAATTACTTCATTTAAGAACTGGGATTTATAACCCTTGTTTTCTTTTTTTCAGAGCACCCTTATAGACCGATTTGGGAGAAAGGTGCTGCTATGGGGAGGATACACACTGATGTGTTCTGTGCTAGCGCTCCTTACCATGACCCTGTCACTGCAGGTAAAGAGGCAGCAGCCTTCTGGCCACTTACCCAGCATCAGCCCACCTTTCCAGTCTTGCCTCACAGGATATGTACAAAAACATGAGTCAGTGGCAGAAAATACAGAGCTCTGCTATTCTGTCATGTATCTAACCGTTTGATATCACTGGTTTCTCACTTTTAGCATCAGTTTTTCTGGATGCACTACTTCAGTGTTATCTTGATCTTCCTGTTCGTTGTCTTCTATGGAATTGGACCATGTGAGTATATCAGTGGCAATGTTGGGAGGAAATTTTGTATCATATTGGTTGGTGACACAACTGGCAGAGGAAGAACAGTCTAGTCCCATGGTAAAAAATTCTAGAAATTAAGGAGGGAAGGGCAGACATGTACAAGTGGGAGACAGGAAAAGGATACAGACACCTCAAATTTTATTGCTGATCACAGGTTCTAAATAATTTAAAACACAGTGTCATCTTCTCCAGAGGGTTTGAGACAGAAATTTCAGAATGGTTTTTAAAATACTCAGCTAAACCCGGGATTCTAGGCATTGCCACGTACATCATAGTAATCATAACTCATTAATTTAGCAAGTTAAACTTTATGCTTACCAACGTGCTTCAGGTGGAACTGACCACAGGAGCCAAAAAGGGAGTCAGTTTTATAAATTACTGCATGCTAATAATGGCTACCAGTGCAATATGGAACTGCACAGATCCACTGGCACCAGAAAAAGGATTCCAGTATGTACGAGAGAAACCTAAATTAACAGCCGAAGTCCAAAATTAACAGCTGTAGTGTCCTTCTGGAATCAAGGTCTTTCACCCACATAGCAGGGGCCACCTGCCAGCAGGCCACCTATTCTGCGTGTCTGATACTTTCTATCACTGCCATTGTAAGGATCTTCAGCAGAAGAAATGTGCACTGAGGAACTAAAGAAACATGTATACCTGGTTTGTGTTTTGCTTTTCTTTTTCAGCTGGAGCCACTATATCTATCATGGTTGAAATCTTCAGCCAGTCATTCAGACCATCAGCCTTTCTGATTGTTGGCTGCATCAACTGGATGGGACTGTTTGTACTTGGGATGATTTTTCCACTGATTGTTGTAAGTGACTCTAACTGGATCCCTCCCTCCAGGTTAATCCACTTCTGAATGCTGACAGGGAGCAAAATAATAGCAATAAATTGCAATGACGTGCAAAGCTTAGAGCTCTGTCCAAATACCAAACCTGCTCAGGAATCCCCCAGGCCTGTCAGAGGAGGAGCAATTGGACTGAGGTCAAATGTGGCCCATAAAAACTCCTGGTTTGATACTTGTCCTGGTTTGTCTATTGAGCACACCTTTGAATTTTAATTACTAAGATACAGACTTGCACCCAAGGGCAGGGAAATAGAAATGAGATTCTTATTTTCCTTACGGTGTCTCCTATTTCTGCTTGCAGGATAACCTTGGACCCTTCTGCTTCCTTATCTTTTTGGGAATCCTTGCTTTATCAGCAATTTTCATCTACCTGTATCTCCCTGAGACCAAGGGAAAGTCAATCATGGAAATAAAAGCAGAATTCAACAAGCTGAATTTTGGAAAAAAAGAAACCTCAGTCACTGAAAATAACTTTCCTAAGGAACAGTTGTTCTCCACCAAACTCTGAATGTCCAGAGGAGAAATTTGCATCTCTTAGAAAAGACAGGAAACAATGTTGCAATAGAACCAAACAGGAAACATTAAAAACAGACTGCAAACTCTTCTGTCTCTTACTCCCTTTTTCTTTTTTTAAAATATAGATAAGAAATTCATTATCCTTAGTGTTTTATTTCTTGCTGTTATCTGAATATTTTTACAGAAAATTTCATCACTCTGTTTTAAGATCTACTAGATATGAGATTTTTTCTAAAAAAAACCCAACCTTTTATGCTAGTCTACCTTATGAAGTTTTAAAACATTTTGTTAACAGTCCATAGGGCCCAAATCCTGCTAGAAGAACATACATACAGGCTCTGCTCACATCCCTGGACCCACAGCCCTGGGCCTCAGTTGGTCTCTCTTGTTCCCAGGAGTCCTGTCCAATGCCACAGGTACCTGAATGATTTGTTATTGAGCTTTCCTAAATGAGACCTCACTAGCTCTAAGCATCTCATAATCAGGAAACTGCTGACAAATAGCTCAGAGTATCAGAAATATGAAAGAACAAGTGAAATAATTTAAGACAAACCAAGGGAAGGAAGGATTAAGAAATCTAAATTATCATCAGTCATGAGGCTGGGGAAACACAAAAGTCTAAAATATTTGACTGGCAAAATGACAGAGGAAAAGCTAGATACGTGGTTTACGGTGACCTGAGCAGATACAGATTCAAATCGTAGCACAGTAAATTAGGAAAGAAGTTTCCAGCCATGATAACAGAAAAAAATATTGAAGGTGAAATTGTACTGTGCAACAATCCTTCTGGAGATGTAATGGAAATCTGAGTGGAGAACATCCTAGTAACTCTGGACAGGGAGAAGGACCTGCCAGACAGAGATATTATTGTACGCAAAAGAAGTAAAATGGCTGCCATAAAATAAAGCACACTCCCAAGAGCATCTGTGGTGTCTAAGGATCTGATTTCCAACCTGGTACATCAGCTTCTGGGAATTACATCAGATGTTTTCAGAGGAGAAAGAGTTTGTTTTGGAAATGTTTTTCTTGTTATGTAAGCAAGCTGCGAATAACGAGTGACTATTGTACCCAGCAGAAAAAATAGGTTGTGAAGTTCATTGGAAATACAGTCTAAGTTTTTCCAAGTGACCACGAAAAAGTATAGTATGATTTGTGACTAAATGCTTTGGAACATGCCACCTGCTTTCAACTAATCACTGCAGAAAAGATTCATCAATATTACAAACAGCAGTTCCTCTCCTTACAGATGGAGCTGTAACTTGAGTTTGGTTTTAGTACTTTTGACATAGGAAACTTGCCCTGAAAAGGCTGTTTGTACAAACAGATTTAATTTCTGGATTTTTTTCAGGATTTTCATTATTTTCAGAATGCTTTGGATACAGGAGGCGCAATCCACTAATACAGGCTGTAGATGAACACTGGCACATAGTAATTAATCTCCTGACTTTTTATTTGCTGGCTTTTTACAGCAAGGGTGCTACAGTGAAGGAACTGACTTAAAATCGACATACACCACACAATCAATTTAAACATGTTCATATGGAGGTTTTTCACCATTTAAAAGTATTTGTTTATATTACACCATTGCAGTACAAACATTTGGTGCAAGCTATAGAAAGCTCTCCCTCTTTTCCACAGGCTGGGAAATGAAGCGAGTAGGAAAGCCCTTAACTCACAGAAACTACTGGGCATAAAGACACCCATCACCTCTAACATGGAGAGATTAACAAACCGTTTATTTTATCTCCATCAGCATTTTCAACCTGCTTTCCATACACACATCTCCCTGCGAACACCCCCTACCAAATGCCGTATGACTCCTCTAAATAACTTCTTTCATGTAAGACTCTACTAGGCAGCAAAGAGAACTGATCCCAGCTCTGCCACATGCTCTGCTCTGGATAAAACCCTCTCATTTTAGAAAGCCTGTGGATTTCCTGTCTCTCAGGAGATCCTGTTGACTGTTATGGGACTATTTGCACAACGAAGGAGCAAGTTGAAAACAAGCCTCCTCTGAGTATGTAGAATCCAGCGCTCACCACAGTGGAAAATCAAGACCCTGATTTTAAGGCATCTTTGTCATGACTTAGTCACAGTTCAGGGAAGGTCTCCACAACATGTGTTACTGGGGGTTTTCTGTTATGGTCTATTCCACAGAAAGAGTCCCAGACCTCACAATTGAGGTGCCCACCTAAATTTTTTAAATAATTATGAGACTTGCATAAAGAGGCCCATTATAACTCTCCCACTCTCAAACAGTCCCTGAAACACTTGCTTTTTCACTGGTTTTCACGATCAGGCTGTATCCAGTGTCATTTTGGATGCTCTGATTTCCGGAGTGGAAAAAGGCCGCTTTCCCCCCTCTGAAAGCTGTACCTTGACTATCTGCATTAGCAGCCTGCAGATGGCACATGCAGCCTCGCCTCTCCCAAGGCACTCCCACCCCTCCAGGTGCACCTGCAGAAGGCACCACTGACTATTTAAAGGCTCCTGAGGTGCTTACTAGCACGGTGGGGTAAGCTGTTTTGCAGGTGATTTAGAAACAAAGCTGTGAACAAGGTGAGCTGAAAGCAAGCCCTCTCGCAATCCAAAGATGCCTAAATTCATTGTTAACACAAACATTAGCAAGGATAAAGTTCCAGAGTCTTTCATGGCAGAGCTCACGCAGCAGTTATCAAAAGCAATGGGCAAACCAGCACAGGTAAGTCCAGATGCTCAAATGTTTTCCTTATTTAGTCAGTTGTGCATATGCAATGAGCTATTTCTCAGCGATAGCCTCTATGAACTAATATACCTAATGACTCACCAGTATTTAGTCTTCTCTCTGTACAAATGTCAAATACTTGTTTGCTGTGACTTAGCTCTGTTGAGGTCTTAAAACACTTAAAGTATTTAAATTAGCTTTGTGTATGATGGTATTCCATGTAGGCCAAGACACTGGATGTGTGGGGGTATGTATACACAGGTATCTCTGTGAATACCTCTCAAGAATCTAGCTGACTGAAAGCAAGCCTCACCCTCTAACTTCCTTGCTGAGTCCTGATGAATATGTTTGTTACCTGCCACCAAATTGCCTATACCCTAGTGGTTACTTACGGCTGAAGAAAAAAAAATAAGGTATTCAGCTTGCTTGGACATCTAGAAAAAAACCCATGTAACATCCTGATACTTGTAGTCAAAACACCAGAAGAAAATCTGCTTACTGGTTTCATTACCAAGCTGAGGGATTTTTACCTGCCAAAACCCATGGCAACATGCTACTGAGTTAAAGTACTGAAATACTGTCATTAAGGGTCTTATAAGGCTTTCGCTTTCTTAATTAATCCTGAAAGGTCAGTAGTCACTCTATCAGTTGTTTACTGAAGACTCTTGATGAGTACAAAAAACAAAGTGAAAGCTTCTCTATGGAGCTGTAAACTTTATAACATGACCTACTCTTCAGTTGCTGTAGCAGCAGTAACTTAAATGGATCAGCTGCAGATCTTTAGCAGCTTGGTGAAGTACACTTTCTACATATTCACTAGCAAATGAGTGTTTTCACAAAACATTTCTTATTTTACTTTGGGAGTGATGCTTTGGAACTGCAGAAAGAATGAAGTTCTGGTGCCTACAGAAAGGATTCTGAGGGCTACCCAGCAAACCTTTTTCTGCCCACTGGAATATCTGAAGTTCTTGAGCAGATCTTTGCCCTTCGTGGAAATGAAGCACTCTGAAATGGTAGTCACTGCAGACTACTTAAGATGGCAACAGAGGTCTTGGAACCCCTTATCAATCATTGGATAACTGACACAGGTGGAAGTGCCCTGAGAAGTGAAGAGGGGGGGGGAAAATGGACCCAAACATAAAAACCAAGTGGGATAACTGGGAATATTAGAACAAACTTCTGAATGTCTTAAAAATGGTAAGAGGAAAATTGAGCAGCTGACATGGTTTTCTCAAAACCAGGAACACTTAATAGTCCCACAGTAGTGCCATGCTCAAATCTAGTCAATGCTTCCAGTTAATGACTCGGACTGAGGTGTGCAGATGACAATAGCTTGTATGCACAGGAGACAGAGTAAGAATTCAAGAACATACTGAGAGGTATCTTCTCAAATCAAGAAGCTTTCTTTCAATAGCTGATTAGTAAGTCAAACTGCACAAAAGACAAAGAATAATTCATTAAAGCAGAATGGATTTGGGGAGCATTATGTGTTACAACATGAATAAGAGTCAAGACAATACTTGGGAGGAGAGGAATTTCACTTTTGTGCACAAGGTGGAAGTAAGCCTCAGCAGGAGTACTCCATCCATCCTCTCTACTGTGAGAAAGAGGTAGGCAGATTAGAGATGCACCAAAGCAAAAACACTAGAGAAATAAGAGAATTCAAGGATCAACAGATATTCTTCTAGAAGAGGGAAGGCTGAAGAAGGAGGCTGTTATGGAAAAGATGGGAACAGCTGGTTTTTTTCCTTCCTCTGTGGCATAAGGCAGGAAGCAGCTGGCTTAACCTACAGCAAGATTTCAGTTAGATCTTGCAGGAAAATTTTAAAAGTTTCTGTGACTTCCAGTCAGGTTCTGCATTGGACTTGCACCATGGATCCTACCAGTGGTGGAATGGTTAATAGTACTGACATTTTTTTGACCAATTAGAAATTCTCAGTGCAGCACTGATAATTAGAATATTTCTATTTGTTATTTTGTGGCTGCAGACTTTAAAAGACAGTTTTATATGGTTGGATAGTCTCATCAAATTGATTTGATGTCAAGTTAAAAAGCCAGCCGACCTGGAGAAGCCTGGTTCTATTGTGTCTCTTCCAGGCAGATTGTTTGATGTCTGATAAAGCGGCCCCTCTTTCTCTAGGGACAATAATGGAGCTCTATGAAATCAACCAGTCTCATTAAACATGTAGGAAATCAAGCTCTGCCAAATTTGACCAAAGTTAGTTATCTCAGGGAACAGAAGTGTGGTTTAGCCTTGTATAAGCCTTGTCTCCACAGAAAGCAGGCTAAACTGTAAATGGGAGTAAGATTTTTTTTTTTTTTCCAACACAGGCAGTAATATAATGAAATTCTTATGTAAAACTGATGTGTTCTATCCCTCTTCAAAAAACATTTTTTTATCAATCTAGCAAACAAGTACTTGTTATTGGGGGGGTGGGGGGGAGTAGTGTCATCTGGTGGTTCTTGCATAACAGCTCCTGAATATAAAGCTAGAGGCCAGGGCTGGGATGCAGCTGGAACAGGTTTGTGCAGCAGTGTGGAAGGGATATGTAATGGGACTTAAAAATATACAGGGGGAAAAACAAAGATATTTTTTGAAGAGGACATGCAAGCTCTTCGTGACAAAGGAGGCAATAGGAAAGGGAGAGTCTCTTAGTTATAACACAGAAAGAAGGAAAGGATTAGGGTGGGCTGGAATGCAGAGCTTTCCTCTCACAGGAAATGGTACCATTTGAAAAAAATACTGATTTTTATTTTTAATCAAATAGGGTTTTTTTTTCTACTGGAGAAACTGTTTCTAGCACTTTCAAACTGCTCTAAGAAGAAAATAATGCTGATTAACACTTCAGCTTGGTGTGGGTTTTTTTTAATAATAATCTGCTTCTGGGGTAAATGTTAAAGGCATATAGGTACCTATATTTGGTATAAAGCTGAGAGCACAAGGTGTCCAGCCAGGGAAGAACAGGGCCAAGCAAGTGGTACCTCAGCAAGATCTCCTTGGTTTATCCTGTACTGCTGTGGTCTGATGCATCTTGCACCCAAACAAGCTGTAAATGACAGCCAAGGCTAATTACCCAGACAACTCCTGGTACTCAGGCTAGCTTGTTTTACCAAGAGGGTTAATTGCTGCTAAGTTCCAATGATGCGCTGCTAATAAACGTGGGTAAGAACAGAACAGAAGCCAGATGGATGCCAAAGACACTGATCCCTGGATTCCTCCGTGTGTGGATCTGACACTGTGTATTAGCAGCAGGGAAAATTGCAGGCTGGTCATTAACATAGATACTTTCTTCTGTTTTTCCTGCTATCAAGAACAAAAGTAGGATTAGGCTGTATTTTGTTTAATGAGGGGGATGTTGATTTAGACCTCTGCTGTGTCAGTTCACATGTACCTCAGCAGGGAAGACTGCAGCAGGAGCCAGTGAGGTGCAAAATCTCTCTGGAACGGGGCGACAGCAATGCAATTGCACACCCACACTCGCACCCGGCCTTCCTGCACAGGCAGGGAGAGCCCAGTGGCTCAGAGGAGGTTCCGGAGGTATTGCAGGTCATTGAGGTCTTGGAGCACCTGAACTTTCTACCCAAAATTCAAAGTTGGGAAAGATGTTACTGCAGGGTCCTCCTAACAGTGTACCTGGGCTGAGCATCCGGAACCCATCTCTCAGTAGGTAATTGGGCACACTGGGGTTGAAGGTTGCAAGACAGCAGGCAGGGAAGGATCTTTGCAACAGGGTAACTTAAGAACAAGAGTGAAACTACTTGCATTTTAGTAAGTGGTGAAAAGCATCTCTGAGTGCCTGGGACTGCTCTTCTATTATTATTTTATGTGCTGCTAGTACTTTTAGTTAAGAAAACAGCCATTCTGCAAGAGATGAAAGAATTGTGATGGCAGTGCCTGTTCCTACAGGGTATGTCATGGGAATGTAATTGTATTTCATACCTTCTCATGTTTGACTTGCAGGAAAATGTTTAGGAAGTCTGGAAGTGCAATGAAGTACATGCAGGAGAATTTCAAAAGCTTAACTGATAGGCATGCAGCTATTTTCACTGCAGTTTAGGTACACAAATACCTTCATGGATTTTCAAAACTTTTCCTAACATGGCAAAGGAAAATAATATTCTTTTCTTATTCTTCCAACAGTATCTAGCAATACAGATCTCTCCTGATCAGCTGATGTCCTTCGGTGGCTCCACAGACCCTTGTGCTATGTGCTTTCTCTACAGCATTGGTAAGATAGAGGAGCAGGAGAACAAGGTCTACTCCAAATTGCTTTGTGACCTGCTGAACAAACAGCTGAAAATACCACCTGACAGGTGAGCTCATACAGCAACTTGTCTGACATGACTTTCTACAGATTAAAACTATTAATCCCACACTTGTCCTCCAGTGTTCCTCTATTAACATTCTGCTTGAAGAGGCTTAATGCGGAGTCAATGGAGCAACTCTCCAGTTAAAAAGAAGAAAGGAGCAATTGCATGAGCTGCAATGCCAATGCCCAAAAGCTGTAAAATTTCTCTTAGTTAAAATTATGGAGGCTCAGGCACTGCACATACTCACAGATCTCATGTGTGTAAAACCCCAGGTACGGACAGAATAACCTGATGTTATTAATTGATAACTTGAGTAACATGTACCAACACTTCCCAATTGCCTGTGGTGTACAAGTGGAGGTCTATTATAAAAGCTTCTGCTTACATAAAACCATTTCTAGTCCTTTTCCTGAAGGTACACCAATCTGCTCCAGAAATGACTGTGAATAAAACACAGCATCCTGAGATCTCCTTAAAAGAAGTAGAAAAATACCAGGAACCCCAGAATGCAAGTAGGCAAGTCATTAAAAGGGGGGGAAGGGGAACGTGGAATATGCAACACTCAAACATACTTGCCAGAATGTGCAAAAGGAAATGTGTAACTTGCTGAGATGCAGTGCAGGCCTGAGAAGCGTAAAGCCCTGGGGGACAGTCTACAGCATGGCTCTGTGTGTCCTGCTGCAGGAACACCCTGGCCAGCCTGCAGTGCTCTGCTCTCGGCAACTAACGGTGTCTGTCTTCCATTTCAGAATCTATGTCAGCTTCTTTGACATCAGTGCTGGCAATGTAGGCTGGAACAACACAACCTTTGCTTGAGGTGCCCTCGGGTGGTAACAGCTTATTCCTGAACCCTCACAGTGGTTTTTGAGCACTGCAGTTCTAGTCACGTTACCGATACGTGGCACAAACGCAAAAGGCAGTGGTACCTTAGTCGCTGCTACCTGCTGCTGTTTAACATCTTGTCTGCTGCTTAAATAAAAGTAAAAATCCAGCAGGAGCCTTATGATTGAGACTGTCTTATTCTGGAAAGGCCTGTGGTTGAGATAGAAGGTGTTTTTCTCAGAATAGTCTTAACAGAAGCTTTTCTTGTTTTTAAAAACAATTTAGTCTTCTGTGTGAAGATGAACACTCCTTTTGGGTATGCCTTTGCCCTGTTCATGCTGGACAGCCTGGCCAAATTTAAATACAGTTATGTTGACCTGATTTCAAAATATACTTACATTTAAGTCAATAGATGTGGCTATCCATGTAGCATATGGCCCTCCCTTCAAAAGGAGGAAAAACACGATTGCCTCTTATTTCAAAGGGATGGGTTGCAGACCAGGTCTTCCTTGGATCTTAACACTACATGCACCTCTAGCTGCTTAGCAGAAAAACTCATGCTGCGAGAGTCTCCCTGGGCTCCGGATAGGCAGAGAGAGTAAGTGGAAAAACCCACTGTTCACTGTTCTGCCCTCCCCTTTTCATCCATTGAACAATTTGCAGTGACAGTGAATCTGGGTCAAATAAGAGCATTTGCTTCCAGAGTGAAACAGAAAGACTGAGTACAGACGTGTTTCCTGAATCTCTGAAATTAGGTGTATTGTGACTTTTTTTTTTTCTGGAAGAACAAACCCGCCTCACCCCTGTTCTGAGCTCTGTTGTGAACATCCCATTTTGTCCTTGTCACAGCTTTGCTTTGCAGCCACAGTCTTTAAATACAAGCCTGTACCTCAACCTGCAAAAATGCTTTGTTGAGATAACAAATTAAAGCTACTTTGGTGAATCAAAGCAGCATAGCCAATGAAGCAACATGCTACTTAGCATCTAAATACAGTGTATCTTATTAAATATTTTTCATTCCACTTAATGCCTTGCAGAGCTAGCTGCCCAAGGAAGGAAGATGTAGTGCGAGATAGGTAGTCTTTTGGCAAATTGCTTGTGGAGAATGGCTGCGAAGCCCTTAAACACAGCAGGACTTTCCATGGGCGGGCAGCTCCCTTTTCCAGAAATGAATCTGCTGCCTTCTTAGAGCCACCTGCTCAAAGAATGCTGCCTCTGCCTGTTCTTGGAGCCACAGCACCAGCATTCTCTGATGTTCTCCTGGTTCCTCCTCCCTGGTCCAGTTGCTCTGTGCTCAGATTTTGACTGTGATGCAGTTGGGTATGTAAAACTGCAACCTGTGAATGCCCCAGCCCTGCTATTTGCAGTCAGCCTTCAGGAAAGGCTTCAGCCTGCCTCACATATCTTCTGAAGCCTTTCTATGCTAGATGCTTTCAAAGTTATTCTCAGAGTATCCAAACCCTGAAATGTGTGTTCCTAAGGTACCTCATGGCACCAGTACAATTAAGGCCACCTCTACTTGTTAACAGTCCTTATCCCTCTAAAAGGGAATGTAAAAGCTTTCTTTGGCTCTAGCGCATCATTAGACTGCTCTTTAGTATATTTCTGCAAAAAAATTTACCTTTTAGTTTTTTGCTCTTAGACACATTTCTTCATTGTTCCTACTTTAATTACAAGCAATTGTGTTTTAAAACAGATGCTGTTCACTCAGAAAATGTATTATGAACGCACAGTGTGGAGCAATCACTGGAGGGAAGGGTATGCACAAGTACACTGGTATTTGGTTAACTTCTAAAAATGCATCTTTAGAAGCTATGAAAATGTAAACACTGCTTCTTCCTTAGTCAAGGGGTAAAGGAGAATGGAATTGCAGATGTGTCTCTGTTGTGTGGCAGCATGGCCAGGGTCTGCCGCTTTGGGCCTGGCAGGCCGCAGACCAAGCACACTGGTGGTGCCAGAATTCCAACCCCACCTCCATGCAACAGCTCTGGGAGGCAGGAAGGTGGGAGGAATAAGTGGCACTACATAATGGCAGGGAGCTGACAATATTAGTTCTCAATAGCACTGTTAATCACTAAAAAAATAAATGCTCTGGTCCTGCCAGTTCTGTCTTCTAGACTGTGCCACTCCAAAGCATTCCCATACAATACCATCCCTCATTTTTTGTTCAGGGCTATGTGTGTTCCCATGTGTAACGTGTATGTATGGTCAAACTTTCTAGCAGCAGCAGTGCTGGGACTTTGTTAAAAACTAACACGTGCTCGATTTCTGTGTGTAAAATGTCTGCGTGGAGAGGGCTCTGGGACTGATCCTCCTTAGCCTTCCTGTGAGTCATTCCAAGCAGCACAGCAAAGATCTGCGCTGGAGTCACGGCGTGTAAGAGGCAGAGTGGGGAGTCGTGCCCTCTGCAGCCTACGTGCATCACATCACACAGCCCAGCAGAAGGCTCAACTCGCCGGCTGCCTCTCACCTCCGAATAGACACGCACTGTTTCATGTCTAGGCGAAGTAAGATCGCTTCTGCCTTTTTCCAGTAGAAAAATATGATGTGAAAATGAGGATGCTGAGGAGTAATCGATCACTTTCAATTTGACTGAAAAACGTTAGAGAATAACTAGCACATCAGCAAGTCAGACGTTTCTGTTACATCCTGTTAAAGCTATGCACGCAGTTAAAACAAAAACCGTACAAACATGCCTTCATTTCGCCAAAGAAAAAAATTCCCTTCGTAGCCAGGGCAAGTATCCCTTTTTGCAACTACCAAGCTAGAGCTCTAGTCCTTTTTGGCCCTGATCCTGCAAAAGCCAGCGGGAGTGCTACAGTGGTAGCACCACATGCGCTGATAGCAGGTTACCCGCCCGGCAGGACTCAGTCCCAGCGCGGAGCTGCAACAATCCCTCAAAAAATGCTCAATGGTAGTAACAAAGCAAACGAATCACGGCGGAAAGGGGGGAAGAGTTCTGGCCCGGACGCTGCCGCGGGAGGGAAGTCGTAAGCCGCAGCCAGGGCAGCACACTGCGGGGGGGGGTGTCAGTCTCCCCCGCCCCGCTCCCTCC
>VYZV01001925.1:31591-42900 GCA_013401275.1 Pandion haliaetus | reverse complement strand
CCTCCCTTCCCCACCCCCTCCCCCTCCGCGCGCCTTCTGGAGCCTTCCGCCGCTGCCTCGCGCCACGCGGGCTCCGCTGACGTCATCTCCGGGCGCCCGGGCGGCGCGGCCATGGCGCTCTTCTGCATCAACAGGTATCCCCTGCCCCAGGCGCTGCCGGCCCCGGCGTCCCCCCCGCGGCACGGACTCGAGTAGGGGGGGGAGGGGGTGTGTGTGTGCCTGNGGTCCTGCTGGAGCGGCTGCGCCAGCAGGCGAAGGCCCGGCAGCTGAAGAAGCAGCAGGAGGAGGGAGGGGAAGGCGGGCTGTCCGGAGGAGCGGGCCCGGGGGGCGCGGGGCTGAGCCCCGGGGGCGGGAAGAGGAAGAGGGAGAGTGAAGAGCAGTCCTGTGCGCAAGGGCAGAAGCAGCCAAAGAAGAAAAGACAGCCTGGCGGCTCTTCTGAAGAAAGGGCGGATGCTGAGGAGGCAGCAGATGGCAGCACTCCGTCGAAGAAGAAGAAACAGAGAAGAAAATCGAAAGCGCCGCAAGGGAGGACTGAAGCAGGTAACGGTAAACTGAGGCCGTAGGATTTTGGTTCCTTGGGGTTGACAGGTCTCAACGGAGAACTAGACACAAGTTACCCTTTGAGTAACTTGCCGAATTTATCTGAGGGTAAATTTTGTTTTCCTCTGCTTAATGTGTTCCCAAAGTAATTTGTTTTTTAGAGGAAAGTCCCATATTGCAAACTTTGGGGATAGGTTTAGTGTAAGGGAAGGAGGGAAGCATGTCACCTCGGTCTTCAGTTGCGTCCATATCAACGAAGAAACGCCTGGCTTTTGCACTTGGATTTAGGAAGAAAGAGGAGGTTGCGAGTTTTGCTTAAGTCTGTTGTTGTAAAATGTTCCCTACATCCCTTTTTTGTAGCACATTCTGACCTGTAGCTTTGTATTCCTGTTATCCAAATTCCAGAGTCTGAAAGAGACATCAAACAACAGGAAGACAGAAGCGACGTTAAAAGTAGCTCTTCTCAAAGGAAGAAAGGGCATGAGGAAACAGAGGGAGCTGAAGAAAGGAAGAAAGAGAACAGTGGAAGAGCTGAAAAAAGTCAAAGTACAAAGGAGGAGCTGTCCTTAACAGGCTTGGAGAAAGAGGCAAATCTTCCACCCTCCAGTTTGGTGGTTCTTGGAGACTATGACAGAAAGCCAGTGCAGAAGGTAACTAGCTTGACTGAATTTTGATGATGGTTAGGAAGGAGCATGCGTCTTAACAGCTTATTTTATGTATGGTATTGTCTGTTTGATGGCAGAAATGCTTTGCTATTCTTCTTTCCCCCACCTCAGGTTCAGCCCTTCTTACCACAGTGGCTTGCTCAACCCAAACTAGTGCAAAAACATATCAAAGATAATCTAGTTCCAATTGGAGATGTCCCAGGAATTCATCCCCGGCTGTTGAAAAAGCTGCAAATGAATGGGATAGAGTCCTTTTTTCCAGGTAACTTGATAGTGCTTTTGTTTCTTTCTAACCTGACTTACATAGTTCCTACAGTCTGTTGCTCTATATTTTACATAGTCAGTGAAGTAAAACATAGAACAAAAACAAACTTAATGCATCAAAGTGATTGTACTAGTTTTAACCCTTCGTTTTCAAAGCTTTACCTAGGCTGAGTAATTGAAGTGTGTTATCTAGTCGTAAATGCAGCTACACAAAATATGACAGCTTGAAGTAATAGCTCACAGCTGCCAAAAGAGGGAGGTCTTACTTGTGTCCTCCCATTTTCCCTGCTTATACCAGGCTTGTGCTTTAGTTCCTTGCCTTCCACCATCTCTGCTGCTAATTGGACCTCTCTGGAAACCCGTTAACTCATTAAAGCAGCAGAAAATCATTCAAGCAAAAAAAGCAGTTGGTTTTCTGTTATTTTTCCAGTTTTGCAAAAAAGTACAGTAAGTGCCAGCTCCTTAATAAATAGAAAGCACAGCTGGAAGCAGGGATAAGGAGAGGAGGCAATGGGAGAGGAGGGAAGAAGGTGGGATCTCTGACCTTCAGTCAATTAACTTGGTCCAGCTGAGCCTGGAGGCTTAGACTGTATCAGAGACTCATCAATGTTACATTGGAAAGGCAGCATGTGTCGTCTTTTTTTAAGTACGCTGTTACATAAGATTTTAATCTAAGTGCTATTGCTTAGTTTGTCCTGGGAGATCTTAACAGCTTGCTGATAGCAACTTCTTTGTTCTCTCATAAATGAAGTCCAGCTTATGGCACTTGGTAGTGGATGAATCAAGCAGTGTTACACTCTGTCTGGTAGAGATGGTCCCCACTGAAGTCGTACATCGTATGCATCACTGAGTATGGTCTTTGTGAAGCTAGATCCCCTGGCTGCTAAACCTCATAGATAAACCAAAGTTGGCCAGTTTGTCAGGGCTTATCATGAGACATGGCACAGGGAAAGGAGAGAGTTCATGCATGATAGCTAAAGCTGTTGTCTGTACAGGACTTTTTGCTTCGGTCCTTGTGTACTCTTCCTGCGGCAAACTTGAATGACTCCAAAGCCTGTAGGAGTTGTGCATTTTGCTCCTTGGCAGGTAAGGCTGCCTTGCCATGTTGCATGTTCTGTGTTTATGTAACAGTAGTTTGTACTTCAAAGAAAGGATTCTTACAGACAAATATTCATAGGTTTTAAATCTGCCCAGTGCCATCCTAACATGAGAACAAGAAGACAGATATGAGTTGGAAACAATATTTAACACAGTAGCATCCTAGCTGAGTACTAGAAATAGCTGAATTCTTGGAGAGGGAGATCTCTCTATTCAATGCTAAGCTTCCACGACTGAACAAGAACCAGGTGAAACCAGATAGCATCTCTGTTAACAACTGGTGTTGATTTCTTCCTCTCTTATGTCTATAGCAACAACAGCATAGATGTAGAAACAGATTCATTCTATATAACTGCTTTCCTGGGTACACTGGTTTAGTTAATGTTTGTTTCCATTTTTCTTCAGTTCAGGCAGAGGTGATTCCTGCTATTCTACAGAGTGCATCCAATGGGTATTTGGTGGGGCAGGGAGGATACCGCCCCAAAGACATCTGCGTCTCAGCACCTACTGGCAGTGGTAAAACCCTGTCTTTTGTCATACCCATAGTACAGGTGAGTTTACCCCCAGTGAAATACCTGTAGGGAAAATGCTGGGGTTGCTTTTGTTCAAGCAAAAGTAGGTCAAAAAGGAATTTGTGGATGCAAAGCGGCAGATTTTTAGCTCGGAGCTGTTTGAGTCCCCTTCATCTCATGAAGGCATAGCATGAGAAGTTGGGAGGGTGGAGGGGAGTAAAATGGAAAAGTAAAACGCCGTGAGGATGTGTCAATCCCATCTCTTCTCCCTAGGTTAGATGCAAGAACCCCCTTCTCTCCCCACTGCTTTCAGGGACTCATTTGGCCTTTGTTTCTGCAGGTTCTGCTAGATCGAGTAGTTTGCCAGGTACGAGCTCTGGTTGTTCTGCCCACCAAAGAACTGGCACAACAGGTATGTGGCTCTTCACCTTCTCTCTGAGTGGAACTGGGCCGAGGGAAAGGCTGGTGCAGTCAGTACTTTGCTTGGCTGTTCTGTGGAGCAGGTTGAAGACCCATCAGTGGGTTTGATGTTGTTAGCATAATGTTTAGCTAGTTAGCATTACTTTAACTGATTTTATTGTGGCTAACAAAGCCCATCTCTTTGCAGGTGAGTAAAGTGTTCAACATTTACACTGATGGGACAGGTCTGAAGGTCGTTTTGATTACTGGCCAGAAATCTTTTGCAAAGGAGCAGGAGATGCTTGTCCAGAAAAAGTAGGTTAAAAGGTCTTTTGATAAGGTTTATAGAGATTGTAAACTATTTAATCTCAGTATAAGCAGAGGTCGAAATAATAGGCTATTGCATCACACCATTGTGCAATAATGATTTTGGATGGTGGGTTTATATGCTAGACACTGGTTGTTCTGTCTTTGTCAAAGTGCCTGCTACTACCTCTTTTTTTTATGATTGTTATGTTTTATTAGATTTTGGGGGTTCTTCACCAGCTGAGTAGAATGCTAATGTTTACCTTATATCCACAGGTACAAATGACTGTTACGGGATTTTGCTGCAACTGAGCTTTTTTTAAGAGCAATAAAGAATTATGTTTTTTGTTTAAAATGAGGGTTTAGTGTCCAGCACTGCCTTTGCATGCTTTCCATGTAAAGTGCGTATTTGAATTCTACTCTTTCTCGGTTAAGTGAATAGTAGGAAAATGTTAAGTTCTGCTGACCAAGGATCTCTGTTACGTGCTTTATGCTGTAGGGAGAAACTTGCTGATGGGCTGCTTGTTCTTTCAGAGTAACAGGCTACTGCAGCCTGGCTGATATTATTGTGGCTACACCAGGGCGGCTCACAGATCACATTAGCCAGACCACGGGGTTTAACCTGACGCAGCTTCGCTTCCTGGTGAGTCAACTCCGTAGGCCTCCCATCTTAGTGCAAGGCCATTACAGCTGTGATTCCTGCTTTGTTCTTGCACGGTACATAAATATATCTCTGTTGGAACTGTTGTATGGTCCTGGTCTACACTCAAGATGAGATGTTTTATTCCGACTCGTGACACCCAAGCATCCACCCAGTTCCCCTTCTCTCTTAGCCTCTTGCAAACACAAACTCAGAGTAAAGCCTTATTGGTCAAGGTAAATTATCAGACTCTAGTAGCTTCTACCATATGGGAGTCTGCAGAAACATAGTTGCAATCTTGTTGAGGATACAGAGATTTTTATGTCTTATTCAGAGACATGGATTGGATTTATATGCAAATGAACTTGTGTGTAGTTTGAGTGTCAGGCTGGCTACTGAGCCACTGAAACAGAAGCAAAATTCAGTTTTGGGGTAGAAACTTCTGCCTTCATTTGAAGAAGGATAGGCAAAGAAAATAATTTTATTGACTAGAAGCTTCAATTATCTTACATTCTGGCTCACTTGTTATAGATACAAAAGGAAAATAAAAGCTCCCTAGTGCTAGATGGTATTTAACAAGTCGTGTTTTTCATCCTTGTGAATTCAGATTGTAGATGAAGCTGATCGTATGATCGATGACATGCACCAGAACTGTCTGAACCAAATCGTTAAAGCTGCATTCCAAGTAGAAAATGACTCTGGCTCCAACATGCTTTTTCAGAGGACCAAACCAGGGCCTGTAACAGCGGCCAGGTAAGTTGTAGAATGCATTTCTTTGAACTGGTAGCACGGACACCAGCACTTAGATGTCACTGCCCTGCTTCACAGTACTCTCTCACAGGCGCTCCCACAGCTTGCTTACCTTAAGAAATGTCTGCCAAAGTAAGGCAGCTGCTTTTTCAAAGCTTGAAAAAGCAGGGAGTGAGCAGCTGATAGTACAGGAGGTCTTTTAGACTGAAGCTTAAGTATTGTATTGTCCAAGCTTTCCTTAGTCTAGTTAAGGGAGCATCAAAAGAGTGCACAAATATTGCAACTCTGTGATTCATTTGCACGGTAACTAGTAATGCCCTCTGGCAAGCTGAGTAATGGATTTGAAGAAAAACTGTTGGAATTGTCTGTCTGCAGCTGCTGCTTTCATATAAAATGGTAGAGATGTGTCAGTAACAGAGATCAGCAGCCAAGGAAGGAAGTGACTAGAATGAGGACACAGGTAACTAGGATGCAAGAATGTATGCAGGGGTACCAGATGCAGGTTGTGCAGTTGGTTGAGGGCACTGATCAGTCCCTTCTGTGAACTCCACCGTAGAACACGGGTGTAAAAGAACCTACAGGAAAGGCCCAGGGCAGGAAAAGAGTGTCAAAAAGAGTTAATTGCTTCACTCATAACATCATCTGAAAGCACTTGTGGAGGAACTCGTTTGCCCCATCCTCAAAGCTCAGTTTCTGTGTGCTATTTATTTCAGCTCCTGCTATCCTCAGATACCCTTACAGAAACTGCTGTTTTCAGCCACATTGACTCAGGACCCAGAGAAACTGCAGCAGCTGGGCTTATTCCAGCCTCGCCTCTTCACGTCTGTCTCTTCTGAGAAAAAAACATTTGGAGTTGGAACAGAGACTGAACAAGATACTAAGAAATACACGCTCCCTGAGGGGCTATCGGTATGACATTAATTCTCTTGAACAAATTACACTTGAAGATTTGTTTAACTCTGGAGTATCTAGTTATGTTTTTACCCTATAAACAACTATGTCTTCCGTATGGTTCCTTGCATTACAGAGGTGCTGGGCAAAAGCGGCTTTGGGAGTATTTATGACCCAGAGAGCTCTACCTTTGTGCGTTTGTTTTCTCACTGCTCAGTGTTCATGTGGTTAAGACTGGATTAATTTTTTTTTTACTTAAACTCTCTTCATGCAGAATTAAGATAGGAAGTAATAATAATGTAGTAGCACTTACCAGCTGTCCATATGTATAACATGCATTTTGGGGCATGTAGATAGAGGTCACCCTGTAGACAAGAAGGCAGTGCATGTTGCTACTCGCTGTGGAGAAGCGAGACATTAGAACAACACAGATCTCTCTCCAACCTGTGTTGTATCATCCCAGCCTGTAACTGTGACTTACTCTAAAGGGGGTGGCCTTGTTCTAAAAGGGGTCTGGTTTTGCTGCTATTAGTCAGCTGTAAAACATCCGAGCCTATGTAGGTCTTGGACAGATAGTGGGTTTCAGAGCAGATGGCCTTGGCAAGAAGTAATTTTTCTCTCTGAACTTCTTTTGTGTCGACGGCAGCAATGTTACGTGCCTTGTGACCTGAATTCCAAGCCTTTGCTCCTCTTGCATTTCATGCTGACAATGAAGTTCACCCGTGTGTTGTGCTTTACCAACTCCAGGGAAGCTTCTCACAGGTGAATATATTGATGAGATCACTATAGTAGGTATCTGTCAAGTAACGCTACAGAGGTAATGAAGTGACTGTTTCTATCTCACTTACGTACAGGTTGTTCCTGCTGGTTCAAGCCTTTGGTGGTGTTGCTGTGGCTGAATTTTCTTCTCGGTTACCTCCAAATGAGAGACAGAGAACCATGAAGGAATTTGAACAAGGAAAAATACAACTGTGAGCATCTTAAATGAGTTTCCTGCGTGTCTTCCAACATAGGCTATTTCCATGTGAAGACCTAAGTAGAACCAAGAACACAGTTAAATGGGGTCTTCAGTAAAACAGAGCGTGCAGGAGCCAACTTGCAGAATGGGTGTGAGACTTGGACTTGTGACTTGAATTGTTTACCCTGGATGTAACTTGGCCTGTTCTAATCTAGCCGTAACCTGAATTTCTGTGTGTTATTTTATAACAAGCAGTAAATGTAGCTCCTTGTTCATAGAGTTGCCCAAAACACATACAGTTGGGGGGGGAAGTTTAATGTGTGTGCTTGGCATCTGGCACTTGTTGGAAGAAAATGGGTGTTGGTGCTAGAACTGTATATAGTATTAGTGCTTCCTACCAAGAAAATCCCTGATCAGACCCGCGTACAGATTTACTTCTATGCATGTGTTTGATTTGCTTCGTGATTTCGGTAGCTGTATTGGATTGCATCTGTGGAATGTCTCTGAGAAGGAGGTAAATACTTACTTTCTGGATTTTCTTTTTATCCAAACCCGGTGTTTAAATTCCTCCTTGACTGCTGGAATTTTGCACCTCGCTGTCTGCGTTCAGTGCCTTTATGAAATGTTCAGATAGCTTACAGGTTTGTAACCTCCAATATGCTGGGAGCCATCTGGCTTCGTGTCACATGTTTGGAGAACCTGGAAACACCCAGTAACTTTTGATGCACAACAGTAGGTGACAAGCCTGCAGTGATGCTTGGAGGTCTGCAGGCAGTTAAAAATGCCAGTGGCAATAAGGAGTGACTTAAAATGCTGCTGTCATGCTCAGAGGTCAGAGGCTGGCTGCCCAGGTTGAACAGAGATTAGCAAGAGTTGTGCTGCGTTCACTTGTGTTTCACTTGTGCGTGTAGTGCAAGAGATGGTACCTGGGAATGATTATATATATGTTTAAAACCAGGTTAATCAGTACAGATGCCACTGCACGAGGGATTGACGTTAAAGAAGTGAATTATGTAATAAACTACGATGCACCGCAGTTCATCAGGACATATATTCACCGGTAAGACAACCAGGAACAAAGGGAAGATGTCTGAGCTTGGTTTACTTTGAAATATATAGCAAAGGTGACATGCATTTAAAAGGCATTTTAGCTTTGGATTTTTTTTGCTTGGGCTAGAAAGCTATTTGCATATTAAAGTTAAGCCCGTAGCATCACCAGAGTGATGCAGCATTGAAACGGAGAGCTAGCACCCTATTACAGAAAAAAATGTATTTTACAGGAACTAGAAATACTGTCCTGGACAGCATCAAGTATTGGGTTTCTAGATGTTCAGAAAACTGCAGTGGCTCAGCAGCTGTGAGTGAGCCCTGGCAGTGTTCGTCCTTTGTAACGTAAGGCTAGTCCTGCTGTGCTAACCTCAAAAAACTTGGAACCAGACTTTCTTAAATATGGAGAATTTCAGAATCAGGCTCTTGGGGCTGATAATGGCACTGACTATGGGGCTAAACTGACTTGATGCTACTTTTTATGTTTTCAGAGTTGGAAGAACGGCTCGTGCAGGAAAAGTGGGCGTCGCTTTCAGCTTGGTCCTTAGAATTCAGGTACGTCATTGGTGTGGGATTCATTTGATAAGGATGTATGTAGGGGCATCAGGAAGATAAGGTTCATACTACTTCCCTCCTTTTCCAGTCAGCTGAGCTTTGTACTTGGAAACTTCAATTTTGTTCTGACTAGGCAGCATGTTCCAAAATGTGCTCATTTTCTAGCTGATAAGCAGTGGGGTGTCTCATCTCTTGTGTCCGTTTCGTTATGCAGGAGCGTAGGTTTCTGCGGATGTTGAAGGATGCCGGCATCCAAGACATAAAGAAGCACCCAGTGAAGGGCAACTCACTAAAGCCGTTGGTGCAGCAATATGAGGAAGCTCTGTGTAAGCTTGAGAAGACAGTCAAGGTAATTGAAATGGGGAAGAAAATTTAAAAAAAATCAAACTGAAACTTGCACAGTTTATTGCAACTCATGACTAGCACAAGTACTAGTGTCCAGGATCCTTTCCTTTAACTGAGACATTTCCATTTCAGTGTGAAGGCAACATGTGTGGGTGCATCATTATGAAATAGAAAGGGTGGGGAGGAGAGAAAGGGGTTTTCTGTTAAAAGAAGGGTAGGCAGCATCCCTGGAGGTATTTAAAAGACATGTAGACATGGCACTTAAGGACTTGGTTTAGTGGTGGACTTTGCAGTGTTAAGTTTACAGTTGGGCTTGATCTTTTCCAAGCTAAATGATTCTATGATTCGATTCTATGATTTGTGGTGTTTCCTTTTCTATTCTGCCTTTCTCTTACCTCTGGAGCTGGGATTTTGGCATGTACCCAGAGGAGGGCAAACAAAATGCAGAGGTTAAACCTTTTCTCATTACAGAGTTGTAAGACTGTAATTTACAGCTATGCTGACTAGAAGTTTGGGTATTCCAAACCGGGAAAGCATTTTCTGCAGGCCATTCTTTATACACCAGTGGGAAGGTTGAGAGCTTTCAGACGGCAGCAGGGTAGCATTTAACTTGCTAGATGGGTGGACTAGGGATCCATAATAGACTTTCTGTGCTGTATGATTTAGGCAATTGTTCTGCTTTCTAATTTGAGGACTCCTGATAACCATCTAGCCTTGAAAAATAACGATTTTGAGTTGTAGACTAGGAATGTTTGAGAACTGGGGCGGGAAGGATTATTAAACTGTTCCATTGCTCCCCGAAGTCCCTTCTGTGTGACTGAGACAGGGGCATCTTCAGTCACCATCTCAACTTTAATTTTGAACAGAACGAGCGAGCGCAGAAACGAGCCTGAGGGAATGGAAGCTGAGAAGGCCGTGTGTTGTGGCACTGAAGCTGCTGAGCGGGATAGGTCACGGACTACTACCCAGCCCGGTAACAATGAGACATGGTCCCTGAACGGAGCTGAGTCATTGGCTTCTCAACCTTACCCCGTCAGAAGTCAGCTATTACAGGCCTCGTTCCCCTTTCAAGGACACTGCAAACAGAGTTCAGTTAGTGGTTAAAAAAAAAAAAAAAAAAATTTGGGTTACAGGTATTTTGAAGAGGACTTTGTGTCATATCCTACCGGTATATGTAAAACTGCCCCCAGTGCAGAGAAGAGCTGTTGCACAGCTCTTGAGCACAGGCCTGATGGAACTGCTGCTCTCCAAGGGTGAGGGCTGCGCCCTTTGTGCCTCTGAGCTGGGACAACTAATGGTTCTGTCTTACTGCACAAGCAGCTCTATCTGCAAATGTATAAACGCATGTACAGTGCCTATAGCAGAAGCGTGTTTGAAGAGCTGCTCTAGGCTGAAGTGACTGCAACTTCTACATAAATACTATATATATTTTTAAAACAGTGTTTAATAAAGCCACTGGGTACAGGAATGGAGATTGTCTTGAAGGGGTTTTTCACTTCTGTTCTCTTGTGCCTTTCTTGTTATTTTGTTTGTTTCCTTCCACTATTCACTACCGGTGGTAACAGCAGGTGTTACTAAGTGTTAGGCTGGTGTTACTGCAGACTAAAGTGTCTGAAGTCCACTATGAATATACTGGAGTCAGCTACTATCACTGCAAGCCATAAATCTGTACTTGACACATGCCACTGATATTTTTAGCTGCCCCTGGCAGACGGCTCAGAGCTACCACGTAGCTGCAGCCTGCAACTACCCTCCACGATCTTCAGCAGGAACTGCCCCAGCTCTGGTTTATTATTTTGTAAAACAATGTAGAGGTACACCAGCATTAGCAATACGCTGGAGCAAACTCAAGGGCTGGTAATCTTGGGGCGTTGGGTTTCAGGAAGGGCGGTTGCGTCTTACAACGAACGGTAGGAGCAACGCGGGGTTGTTCTGTAGCCTGTGGCTCTCGAGCGGTTTTTGCATAGCGCGGGTGCCTGCACCGGTGCCAGAGTAGCAGAAACCAAGTTCTCTTCTGCGAGAGCCGTGAGCTGCCTCTTGTGCACCTCCATCCCGTCAGCCTGGCTTTGGCTTTCCTTACCGTTTAGCAGTAACTGCCCTGAACTAAGACAAGCCCGAGTTTCAAATGGGAGGTGGCGGAGCCTGGCTGGAGCTTTGCCCAGGGAAACCGCCATCGCCTCTGCCCTGGGAAGCCGCCGGGCGCGGCTCTGCCGGCCCCTGGGCAGCCCTGCTCCGCGCCACGGTCCCTCTCGGCTGCGGACCCGCTCCCGGGCCGACGCCGGTAACGCGGCGGGCGGGAGCCCCGGGCTCTGCCCGGGCGGGTCTGGCGGCTCCGCCCC
>VYZV01001925.1:21472-31488 GCA_013401275.1 Pandion haliaetus | reverse complement strand
CCCCAACCCCCCGGCTGCTGCGCACAGCCGCGCTGGGACCCCGGGGTCCCCCCGGCGCTCCCCACCTCCCGGGCAAACTGCTGGTTGCCAGCACCCCCCCACGTCCACGCAGAGCCGCCCCGCGGGTGGGACCGGGTTAATCGTCCCCATCGGCGCGAGGCGCTTCAAGAGGGTGGGGTGGCCCTCCAGCTGCAGAGGACTCCTGGTGTCGAAACAAAAGCGAAATCTGGTTTCCTGAAGAAGCCCCGACTTCAAGCGCCAGCCTCGGTGCCTGCGCTCCTCTGCAACAAACAACGACTCTGCGAAGGTGTGCGGTATCTTTGAAATCCCCCCCCGGCAGAAAGTAGGTCTCCGAAGAAAGGACTGCTTTTATGAGAGGAAGCGCTCAGGACGGGCTAGGGCCCGGGCCGTTCCCCATTCAAACGAGAACCGCAGAGCGACAGAGATGGGACATTCACGTATGGGCGAGGGCGGCGGAGACGTGCGGTTCTTGCGCTCTCCTTCAACTTCCTCAGAAAACTTGGCTCTCCGGTGAGCGGCAGCAGTTGCCGCAGCGCAGCTCTTCCCCCTCTCTTAGCGGGGGTTACCGGCCCCTGGGGAAAGGCCCTCCTCATGCAGGGGCTTGCCGATGCCTCCCTCCGCGCAGGTAGGGTGGGAGGGCCAGCCACCCCTTTGGGTGTTCCTGTTTGCGGTCAGGTTATTTTGAGAGGGTTGGGGACAGGCTTGCAAAGGCGGTGGAGCGAGACAACGCAGCCGCCGGGGATCTGGACGCTGAGAAATGAAGAAGGGACGGTGGTTTAGTTTGCATCCGAACCAACTGATAATTGGTAGGAGCTTGCCCAGGAGGTATCATATATTTTCACCCAAGGGTGCCTGAAGATTTGTATCTTCTTTCTTTGTAACTGAAGCTGGTAAAAGCTATCCTTCAACTTTTCCAGAGCTCTGCTGGATTTGAAATTAAGGTAATGTATTGGGCATAAGAATGCCTCGGTAAGTAATGCAATGAAAGAAAAGCAATGAAAGATGAGAAGGCTCCTGGGGCTGAAGTTGATAAAGGAACAAAAGAGGCTCCAGCCTGTGACTTGAAGAAACCTCAGGTGTGTTGTGGTTTAGTCTCTGGGTGTTCCCCTGCACGCCTTAGCTGCGCATTGATTGCACCTTACTGCGGCTTTCCTCAGACCTGTCTCGCAGGAAAAAAAAGTTGCTATTCTTTGTGGCTGAGGGCAGGCTCAGCTAGTGTCCTTCTCCTTCTTTCCCAATAAATAAACTGTTGTGCTGAGACGCTGGTGCAAAGGAGAGGAGACTGGCAGGCAAGAAATGGGAGCATCACAGAAAACGGAACAACTGAATTACAGGTATCGGGGAACTGAGAGAAAGGAAAGTGAATTAAATCACAGTTTCCCCGTGCTCTGTGCCCTGTGGCATCAGTGTTTGCTTTCGGTCAGTTATTTAAGAAGGGCAATTTGGCTTACAAGCATGCTAGAGGCGCATCCCGTTCCTGCAGTGTGCACACCTCCCACGCCGTGGGGAAGCACTCCCAGTACCTGCAGCTGGGTTAGCTCGGCATCCAGCTGCTCGGCAGAGAGGTGTGGGCACACCAGCCCCCAAACGAGCACTCACTCGGGGACACGGTGCGGGTGGCCTCACTGCACTAGTACCTGTCACTGCACGGTATGTAAGGACCAGGTGAGGGAACATATGCTCAGATTTGAGCTGGTGGGTTAAATGCGTCCCCCCAGAAAAGCTCTTGGGCCCCCAGTAGGGTAGGTCTCAAGGAAATGGGTAGAAAGAGTGAGAATGGATAGAAGTCACACGGCACTCCAGAGACACCCAAGGACCTGGAATCTGCGCGTTGTGTGCAGGAAATCCCAGTGTCTTGTTGAAAGGGGGTGGGGGAGATGGGCTGTGAGCCAAGTGACGCAAATAGTCAGAAATCAGATTTGCCAAGTACTGGGAAAACTAAAACTGCTTCCAGAGCATCTCCTCTGGCACAGAGATTCTCGGGTGTCTCACGTAGCAGGACGTGGCGTGGGGTTGGACGTTAGAGAAGCTTGAATACAGAGGTACATGAGTGTGACTGAAGCCGGTGGCTGGAAAAGGCTGGCATGAACAAGTCACATAAAACAAGGCTTCTGGGACCGAGTTCAAACGTAGTGGAGCATGCTGAGACCTCAGATGAATGAAGCACCTTCTCCTGTCAGGTTCGCTCTACTTACCTTCCGAGGGGCCTACAAGATAGCTTAAAAGCAAACTCAAATCCATGTTTGCGCTGTTAAAGATACGCAAAACCTGCAAAGAGAGCTGATTGATACATCTGTAATGAAGTACCCATGGCTTTATATGGACTCACAGAAATGTATTTTCATCTGAGGACTAAAAAGGGAGTTGAATATAAATTACATTATCTTCCAGGAAAAAAAAAAAAAGTCTGCTTTCTCACTGTCCTTGTGGTTCATGTTTCTGATACCGAGATCCCTTTCCTCCAAGGATCTCAGTGTTCACTCTGGGTTTGTACAGGACAGGTACCTCCAGGCACAAACTTATGAGTTGATAGTGCCCTGAGTTGACAAGCGCTGTTGGTATGAAAAGACTCTTAACTATTCTGACCTTTGTTGAGAGGTCGTTCTGGTATGCAGGCAATAAGCAAGTAAGCTGACATCATAGGGCAAACCCCCTTATTTACCTTGTGGCACATTTTGATTGCTTATAAACTTAAACAAGACTGTATTTGTACAATCAAAACCAGGAACTTGAGGCCAGGTGGTCCCCACAGATTCCTCAGGTGTTTGCAGACAGGTCCTGAGCATCACTGCCAAGTACAACTTCTCATTTCCCTCCTCAGGGCAGCACAGGACAGAGGAGTTCCAGAAGGTGAATGTCCTGATGAAGGTGCCTGCGCTAAGGGATGGTTCTTTCACCTTAGCAGAGAGGTGAGGCTCAAATAAGCTCAAATCCCTACTGCAGTATTGTTTATCCTAATGCTTGGAATCTGCCAGTGCACTGTTCGGTCGCTACTGGGACTCCAGCCAGGTACTTGTTTGCAGCCTTCCTACGGGTTCCATTTGTACATAACATAAACCTGTGTTTCAAGAGAAACTTTCTCACGTAAGCAACTTGGGCAGTATTGATTGCGGAAAAATCTGCGAGCTGCTGCTCGGAGCTAGCTTACAGGTAGGCAGTGTTTCTGAGCTTAAACACCTGTCCCTGTGTCCTGCTCTCTGCCTTCAGCTGGAGGCTGTGGTTCAGCACAGTAAATTTGACACAAGGCACCCGCTGCTGGATGGCCAGGCAACACAAAGCTCGGATTTGGTATAAACTCATTCTGTGGCTCATATTTGCTCAAAACTATGGATGGGGTAATATTACCAGCAGGCCTTGTCTGTCTCGCTGGACTGATGTATCTGTCACATAACTGCTGTCCACAGGCAGCCGGTGAAGCCAGCACAAACTCTCCCATGTGTTGTGCCTCGCTGGCAGTTGTGTCCTGCACTCCTACCTGACTCATTGGGTTTGTATTGCTGCTGGTCCAGCAATGCAAAATCTGGGGGAAGGAGAAAGGATGAGGTGCTTTTATCTCAGATTATCAGCTCACCGGTCTGTCTTGCTCTCTGGGCAGCATTGCAATCCTCCTGTACCTGGCCCGGAAATTCAAGACTCCTGATCACTGGTACCCATCTGACCTGCAAAAAAGGGCTAGGGTTGATGAGTACCTGTCATGGCAGCATGTCAACATTCGTGGGAAGGGGAGCAAGCTGTTCTTAATGAAGGTAAGACCATTGTATACCAAAAACTAAGAGCTAAGAGCTGAGAGTGCAATGGCCCGGGAAGTATTACCTCCTGCGTTCAGGGCCTTTCTAAGCAAATGCACAAGCCAGGTGATAGACAGGAACAAAACTAGATCTGGAATTGACTCGGCTGCTCAGCTGAGCCTAACTGAAGTGGCCCAAATACTTCATGCTGCAGCCACAGCCCTGTGCATGCACTGAGATCCAGAGCAAATTCATTGTGGGTGAGCAGCTAACACCAGACACAGCTCACTGCCTTCTGCCCAGCTTCATGGAAAGAACAAACCTCCCACTGGAAAACAAAATGCAATTGCTTGCAGATGATGCAGCCTTCCCTTGAGAGGACACTCTCGTGGTTGAAATTTCAGACTTTCTAGGGAGGAGACGAGGACATGCAGGAATTAATGACTGACATTAATGTTAATCTGCCAAAGGAGATTAGCAGTACCAGTTGTTCTCGTGTGTGGCTGGTGAGGGATCCTTAGAAGGTGGCAGTGGGAGGGCGTGGATTAAGTTTGGAGGGAAATATGTAAAAAGAAACTTGTTTCTTCTGCCTGCCAGGTGCTGCTGCCCCTCCTCACAGGCCAGCCACTTCCTCCAGAGAAACTGGAAAGTGTTACTGAAGAGCTGAATGTTGTCCTGAAGCAGTTTGAGGAGAAGTTCTTGCAGGACAAGCCCTTCATCGCAGGCAGCGAGGTCTCCCTGGCAGACCTTGTAGCACTGGTGGAGCTCATGCAGGTAAGCATCAACCCCCCCACAAGCTGGGCTGCAGACAGGACAGGCCAAGGTGTGGCTGCAGCAGCACCACCTCTTTAATGGCAGATCTTTCTCCTTGCAGTTAACTCCTTAGTGGAGTTAAATCTTGTTCCTTTCTGACTTTGACCATAATCGAGTTTGCCAGGGAACACCTATTTTGAGACAGTTCTTTCTACAGAAGTACGGGCAAAATTCCTCAGAAAAAAAGATAAATTACAAACTAGGCAGAGAAAGTACAGCTATTGGGAAGAAATGTGTTGGTGTGCACGGACCTCTGCGTTCTGCATTAGACAGTCCTTGGGTTAGCCATGGCACTGGTCTTCTGCTGCACATCCCAGGGGACAGCAGCTGCTGGGGATGACAACACTTGCTTCCTACTAGCTAAGAACCAGAGACGAACTCCACCTTACGTGACGACTGTCTGCTGCCTTGAGCCAAAAGCATATCCATGCGTCATTCTGGTCCCATCCCTGGTAAATATGTTGACTCGCTCTCGGGTTCTCTTGCTCTTGCTCTGCAGCCTGTAGGTGCTGGCTACAATCTGTTTGAGGAGAGGCCGAAGTTAGCAGAGTGGCGCAGGCGAGTGGAAGAAGCCGTGGGGAAGCAGCTCTTCCAGGAAGCCCATGAAGGGATCTTGAACGTCAAGAACTTGACTGCTGACAAGATTGCACCCGAACTGCTGGAGCATTTCAAGCACCAGCTCCTAAAGCAAGCCAGCCAGAATTAGGGGGTTATACTCTAAGTAAAATGGATTCTTTTTTGCAGGCTTTTTGTAGTATTTCAGCATTTCTTCTAAAAATCATACAGAAACATCATTCCACAAAATGCACTTCAATCACAGCCTTTCTGTAACTCAGAAGAGAAGAAAACTACATCTTAAACAGACTGCAGCGAGCTGCTTTCCCCTCTTGTCCACTACAGGTATGTGAGCTGTAGCCCTATAGGCTTTTTCTCGCTCCGACACCACTGGATCTGCTGGAGGACAGAGGCAATTTGGTCCATGTGGGAACCAGGGCCAGTCAGAACTGCCCTTTCCATCCCTATTTTGAGTTTTCCAGGTCACAGCACTATAGAAGGGGCAAAGGCTTCCTGAGGGTATGGCACAGCAGATCTGTCTGAAACAAGGAAAAATCATGGAAAATTACTTTCACTTTGCAAGACATTCGGAAGATTTTTGCTCTTCAGTAAAGAGGCAGGTCAGGACCCAGCCCTTGGTGGGGACCCTGCCAGGGCTCTCCTAGAGCACCCGGCCACTAGAGGCAGCTGCATCACCTGTGGGAGCAAAGGGACACAGTGCCTAGGAGCAGGGGGGCTGGGCAGGTACCCAAGTGAGGCCTCCAGCTTCTGGGAAAGATGAGGTTAGTCCCGTGAATAAAGATCCTCAACCATAGACTCGTGCCATACTCTACAAAGAACAGCCTGCACGCTTGAGAAAAGCTGCTTTTCAAAGTGAAGCTGCTGCCAACCACACGGTCCCCCTCTGCAAACTCTATCAGCGCTCTGGCCTTTCCCCAGAGTGGCTTTGTCAGCTCGATGGAAGCCATTCAAGCCAGGCTCTCTCCACTGATGAGTGCTGCTGTGCCTGGGCCAGCATTGGTGGCAGAGGGAGCTGTGCTGGCCAGCCCCGGGGTGAGCGGAGCGCACAATGTATGAGCTGAGTAATGCCTCAAGTACAGTTAATGTTTCACTGCTCTTCTGTCACATCAGATTCTCCAGTAAAGTTAATGGTTACGCTTACCACGTGTTGTAGCTCTGTTTGGATTTGTAATCAGGATTTGGAAGGAAGTGGCCCTTCACAACCTCTCGCCTGTGTCCCTTTGTACCCCTCCTGCCTTCCTGTTCTCCTGTCCCTGTGACCTTCCATTTCCAGGTACAAGCCATGAGGCGGGTTCCAGTTTGCAGAACTGTTTTTTCCCTCCTTGTTAGGCTCTGGTTTTAACTGGAAGTCCGTTTGTCTCTGCTGGCTGGTTACACCATTCCCAGAGATGGCCGCGTAGTACGCTGGGCATGAGATGTCAGTCATCTTAATGCACATCAAGTTATTACAGTGCTCAGAAAAGGTGAAAGTAGCTGCTCAAACCAGTCTCACGCATCCTTTCAGCTGGACCTACTGGTTTTGGAGAATGAGCCAGCTGCCTTTTTCTGCTTTCGTTTCCTGAGTAAACCTGCCCTTTAGTGCAAAAGGGCACCATGAACCACAGCTTGCAACACGCATCCCTGGGGGCTGAGCTAAAGCAGCAAAGCAGGCAGGCCGGTCCCTTTCCGTTCTTCCAACCTGCAGGAAATGTTAAATGTCAGTGGTGAAAAAGCAGATTTGCCCCAAAATTCTTCCAGTTTCAGTGCTGACAGAGGCAGGGATATTTGTTTTCTCACCTGATTTTTTTATTGGTAAGTTTGTTGAGGAGAGCCTGCAGTGTTGGTGACAGCAGCTTTCTTCTCACCCTGAGAGTGCTTGCATGGTTGGTGCCTGAGCAGCAACCCCTGTAGGCACTGCACTGCTGCTCTGCTGTAGCAGCTTGCCTGCAGTGCTAAACCTACAGAAAATGGCCTGTTTACATCGTACCACCAACCACTTCCTTTCCTCTGTAACCTGCAGCTTACTGCAGCCACCAGCTGGGCTTCTGTGCACCACTGGAATAAAAGAGGTGCTTCTTTGCTACCTCACCAAAGCTGCCCAGCCTTGCTGTACTCTCTCCTGTTAGCACGTTTGTACTTTGCCTAACTTCCAGATTCCTGACCTTGAACTTTTCCCTGTCTTGTAGAGAGCAAACTTCCTACCAGCACAGTAAGTGCCTCACGCAGCCTCTGTTCATGTAGAAGCAGGGCAGAGAAATAATCAAAACCAAGAGCCTAATCTACAGAGTGCTAATCTTGCCAGATCTCAAACTGGGCTTGGTAGCAGAGCCTTTCTTGATACACATCTCCCTGCAGAATCTCGAGATAGGGCTGCTGTGCATGCAAAACCGTCGCATAAGCCAAAGCAAATAAAGTGTCTTTTTTTTTTTTCTTATTTATGATACTTGCAGCACAAAAGCTCCATATAAGAGAGTCCTGAGCCAATTTTCTGCTTGTTTGAATCAGGCACAAGTTCCTTACATGTCACCCATTGCGTGCTCTTGCGAGGACATCTGCCTTCAAAAACAAGTTGGAACTGTGTCCAGAGCTTGTTGTCTGGTGCTCCGCTGCTGCCAGCATCACAAATGATAAATGCACTCACCTCAGTCCAGTGTGGTTGTGGTGATAGGAGGAGATTTAAAATTGTTTTTCCCATAGTCTTCTCTGTCTGCGCTAAGCCCATCTGAACTGTAGGTTTACTCTCCCAGTGAAGCTGCATGCAGCCACCAGTGGTATTTTGGGCCCTTCTGTGCACGCAGGACAAAGCACCTCCCCAGAGTAACTCCTTGGATGGCAAGAGTTGTACAACAGATAAATCCGCCTTCTTTTTTCGCTCTAAATTGTGGAGATAAGGCATCTCGTCCTCGTACTTTGCCTTTTGCTATCCCTCCACCTCGCCCATTTTGTTCATTTCTGTCATTTGATCTTGGCCAGTTCCAGCTCCTAGGTTGAAAGCCCCAAGAGCTACCTGCCAAAACCCAACAGGTTGTGCAAAAATTTTGCCTGCCTCAGTGCAAGGTCTGGTCTGCGTGCACTCCCCTTTCACCTGAATATGGAGAGGGGTTACACCTCCAGTGACAGTTTAATGTGCTGTTCTGAGTCAATTTCCTCAATTCTTGCCAGGGGCTATTTGGAAATAGGTGAGAGTCTGTGATTTCTACAATAAAATGAAGTTGGGACACACAAAATGGGAGGAATGTTTAAAAAACAGATACACATCCTGAGACCTTTTCTAAACCATTAAGAAAAAACTGCAAAACCTACTGCATTTTTTCTGTGCTGTTCCTGTTTCCAAAAAGGTGATGGAGAAACTATAGGCAGGAAAAACAGCCTTTGAGGTGACGGAGCCAAATGAAAATACAGCGCTAGAAGCACTAGCCTAGGGCCAGGAATAATGCAATCAAATGCCACATAACATGACCAGAGAAAAATACCTCTTTGGTTGTGTGGGCTGTGCAGCGCAGTCGGCAAATTGGAGAAAAGCTTAAGGAAGGAACATTTCCAGGAGGCATACGAAAAGATCTTTGAAGTCCAGATAGGACTAATGGATCAACTGAACCATAAATAAAGGAGGAAAGCGAACCCATGCTGCTAATCTTGCTACCCACTGAGACCAACAAATTCTTCTCAGTGATATCTCCAAGTAGGGATATGCGAGCATATTGAAGCACAAAGATTTCTTGGACCTGTGCAAAGCCATACTCACGCTCCTTTTCCCCACTCCCTTAACATTTAAGATTTCTTTGCACTGAAGGAGTTTGACATGAACTCAAGCACCTGCCACAATACTCTATGAGCCTTCATCTCTGGCGTGTTGGTGCTGCGTGCAGGTGCTTTAGAGGGTAAACTGTACTGCTGGGGATCTAAAGTGTGTACACAGCCCCTCTCCCTATTCTGGCCAAGAAACTGAAATACTCTTATCGCGCAGTTCTAAATTGGAACAATGACTCTGAAAATAGGTGCGTGGTGCAGCAGACTCGATACTTCGTTTTGAGACACAGCTCGTTCACCGGACTGCCAGACTGAACAGCCTAACAGTAAGCCCCATTCCTAAGGAGTTCTCAGAGCTGAAGTCTTGGCAAAGTGGTATAAAGGGAAGCACCTGGAAGTGTCCCTAGTTTCTAATTTATCCAGTCGATGAGCTCCCAGCTCAGTATCCAAGCCTTTTCACCAGTCTTTGTAATGATCCTTTACACAAGTAAACGAGCAACTGATCCTCCAGTTCCCTCTCCCTGAGGTTCGTGTGGCTCTTTCCAAGGATTTGTGCGTGATATACAAGCTCTCTGGCACAGCACTGATAAAAAGGTGTCAGCTGAGCCGAGGTGGGTTTGACTGGGGGTGACTTTGCTCTGAGTGGTTCACCACTCTATCTTCCAGACCCAGAAGTCCCTGTACTCAACCAGCACGTCACTTTCCCTGAATCACGTAGCTGTGAAACGCTGTGGGCTCTGTGCAAGGGCTTGAATTCAGTCTCAGCTTCTTTAGTTCTCCTCCGCTTGCGTGGAAATCTGAAATGACAAATACCAGGGGGAGAGGAAAGTCACTTCACTGTGAGTACGCAGAGGTAATGCCCACAGAGAAGTCCTCCACGCTTCACTGCCATTCAGGTGGCATCTCGCAGCGCCAGGCAGAGACTGTGTGACCAAAGAATTATCTTCTGAACTGAAAACCATACTGAGATCTAGCGCTGCGAGATTAACGCCGGCTTAGAGGACGTCACGCCAGGGCCCTGTTTGCAGCGTGACACATCCCTGCAGGAGCGCATTACAAAAACAAGCGTTTACCTTGTGAGAGCCGTGGTGGGACGCTGCGGGTGGGAGCGGTCCCCCGAGCCCCTGTGGTGTCAGCCAAGGCTGCGGG
>VYZV01001925.1:7908-20563 GCA_013401275.1 Pandion haliaetus | reverse complement strand
GGGGACAGGCCGCGCTCCAAGGCGCTGGCAGCACCCGGCGCTGTAAGGCGATCCCCGGGCGGGGGCGGCCGGGGCCGGGCTGAGCCCCCCCGGGCGCTGGCAGGGCCGAGGGCCGCGACCCTTGGGCAGAAGGGCCCGTCGCTCCGGTCCCGCATCGCGCAGCCCGCGGTCGGCGGGGGGGGTTTGCTCTCACGGCCCCCAGAGGAGCCCCTTCCTCTCCCCGCCAGAGCAGCAGAAGCGCACAGGGCTGCCGGGCCGTCGGCCCTCCAGCTCGGCTCTCTGAAGAGCGTCCCGCCGCCTCCTTTCCCTCTCCTGCCCCGGGCTGCTGCATCTCTGGGAACTGAGGAGCTATTGAGCCGGTTGGGACTGTTCCCATAGGGAAGTTCGGTTCGGTCTGTTCCAGGTGAATAGCGATGCAAGGGTCCTCTCCCTGCTGAGGCGACGGCAGCCCACGTTTGGGGAGGCTCAGTCTCAGCCGAAGGAGGACACGCTGGAGCCCTGGAAGCTCGCAAAATGCTGGAACTCGTTGAAGCAGGACATCACCTATTTATGAGAGGGATGCAGAGGTGCAGAGCTCAGAGGAGGCTTATCTGCGGTCTCACCCCGGTGTCCTCTTAAGACCGGGTCCCATCCTGCCTGGGGAGGGTGAAACAGGTCAAGCCTGCCCAGACTTGCGCTTGGAGCTGAATGCACCCCCAGCCCCTGGAAGCTTGGCTTGGCCCATTGGGAGTGAAGGACTGGCTCCTCGGGTAACCTGAGTGATTTTAAATGCATGTGCTGCCAAGGGGCCTGAATACAATGGTTTGACCGTGCAGCTCTTATTCCCAGAGTGGTCGCATAGCTGTGCTGCATCTATTTTTGTGGATCCCCAAGGAATGTTCCTCCAGCCATTTCTAGCAAATTAGTCACAGTGACAGGCGAGGAGTGCTCTGGGAACTGTGTACTTAGCAGAAACACTCAGCTGTTCAGACTTGTCCAGCTGTATAAGGTGACTGTTGCCTATTTACATATTGCATTTTCCTAGAAAATTGTTACTTTTTTGCCTAAGGCAAAGCACAGTACTTGGAAATCCTTGGCTGGGGAGATGATTAAGCAGGGATGTGATTGGCAAGTAGACTGACTTTTTTTTTCCTTTTTACTTCTGTGAAATCTTGTCCGCTGCTCTTTTTACCCACCAGTAAATCTCTTTCCCTACACTATGACTTATGCTTAAGAATCCCTCCTGTGTGCAGCCTGCCCTGCTTTTTGACAGTGTACACTCTGCTTATTAAAGTTACTCCTCAAAGCCCAGCAATGCACACAGTGTCTGTATATATATATACCATTAGGGGACATCGAGAACTAATTACACCAGCTGCAACTGATGTTAAACAGCACCGTAAGTCAAGTCAACATCACAGGAATGATAAAGATGGGCCACCTAATACCACTAAACAGAAAGGCTGGCTCTGCTTGCTGGAAGAGAGGCACAAACTTAAACTCTGCTAAATGGCAAATACAAATATTGGTCTGTATTTTAATACAATGAGCAATCGGTCCCAATGAAGCAACCTGGAGTTAGTGTTCATACTGAGGCTTTTACCAGTTTGCAGCTCGGTGGCAGAGTCTCCGCACAGGTCTTTTATGTACGTTCGCAAAGACCCTGAACGAGCCAAAGCAAATAAGGTGCCACTTCTGGCATGCAGTGCAGTCTGTGTAACAGACACTGACCTACTGTGCAACCTGCTGTAATGACATGTTAGTGCCATCAGGGTACTAATATGTTCAGTATTCCTGCTAGGACTGCTGCACGATGAAAGCAGGCGGAAATCTGATTCAGGCTGCCCTCACCCACTGCTTACTTCTCATATTGTCGTTTCTCAGTTGCCCGCTACTTTGGATAATAAACACAGCAGAACAACCAGGCAGCTAGGTCTGAGAATTGACTGATCATTAGTTGTAAGCATTATTGGCTTGCAACTTTCTGCTGCATTTTTCCAAGGACCACCTGAGCTCTACAGATCTCACCAGAGCTGGGTGCGTGATCGCCACTGGCCTTTAGAGCCCTTCTAAAAGCACAGGACCAAGCACCTTCCCAGAGCAACTCCTTGCATGACAGTAGATATACACAAATTTGCTTCACTGTTTTTCTGATATAAATCATGGGTGTGAGGCACCTTGTCCTTATACTTTGCCTACTGGCTTGATTTCTGGGGATTTTTTTTTTTAATATTCAAGTTTCTCAATTATTAGGCTTAACTTACACTTTCTGTCTGGCTCTTATTCTTAAGAAGCCTTAAGAATTCTTAAGAAGCCTTTCTTCCCTCCTCTCCTGACAATGCTGCCTGGTTCTGCTGTGCATGTGGAACCTCTTACCCAGCTAAGCTGGAGGCTACCATCACTGCGGGTAGGCAGAGAGAATTCCCAGTGAGATGGAAGACATGGGTTTGAATCCCTTCACACCACAGACGGATGTCAACCTTAGTCTCTGATGAAGGTACTTACACCAGAATTTAAAAAAGCACTTCTCAAAGAAGAAACAAGGTAGAGGCTAGTCAGCTAGAAAGGACAACAGGGTGGTAATGTTTGCTCTGCCTGATTTATCTCATTATGTGAAATCAATATTGGGAAAGTAGCCTGTAATTTGTAATGCAGCAACCTTCCTTTCTCCCACCCCTTCCCAAAGCCAACTGCAAATAAACATGATAGTCCAAAGGCTGGTTTTATTTCTTGGAGACTATTTCCTGCTGCACGTTTGTCCAGTAAGCAGACATTGCCACTGCCTCCTGAATGGGGGCAGATAGTTCTTGGGGATGTAGATCGCTGTCCTTTAGTTAACGGCCCTTACTTTTTTTTTAACAAAGGGATTTTTGTACAAGACCTCCTGCTGGTCATGCTGATTTGATCAGGATTTGCACCCTAAATGTCATGTCTCCTAGAGAGCACTTAAAACAAGCAAAGCAAACAAACTCCTCACACCGTTGCATAGGTAGGTGTTCCTGGACTTTTGTACAATTCCCTGGCATTTAACTGCTGACTGGCAAGTCCAGTGCCTGCAGCAGGAAACTGAAAACCTGACTGGGGAGTCAGCTCTTAATGCCTCCAAACTCCAAGGGACTGTGGAGTTTAAACTCTTATGGGATAGTGTCTTCCTGCTGGTTTTTCCTGACAGAGGTAGCTTGACTTGCAGAGTAATGCAGGGTAGAGGTGGTTGAACTTCCCTGCCCCTAGCAAATGTCCACCGTGGCAGAGTGAATTATTTCATGAGCCTACTGTTGTATTGCTGGCATTCATGATTTTGCCATCCCAGCAAAAATTCTGGAAGCATCCTCAGCTGCGTGTCTGCTGAGGGATCAGCTCTGTTGACAGCATTTACTTTCTTTGTAAATGCTCAATTCCCTCTGCTCTTCAGAGGCAAACAAACAGGAAAAAGATTTTGCTCTGTGTGTCTATAAGCCAGCTGGGTTCTCTTTGATTAATTAGCCACTGCAGTGGTCTCTGTGGGCACAAGGCTTTTCAGTTGCTTTCCATCATGACTCCATCCTAGCTAGTCAGCTGCATTTACAAAGGGCAGGAAGATTACTTTGTTTTGATGTTGCTTGTGGGAACAGGAGCAGGAGTAGCAACTGTCTGCCCTTGTTGGGATGCTCTGCACGCAAACTCAACTTTTACAGACCTTGCTTCCTTGTCAAATACTAAGTATTTTTAGGTGCTCAGTTGTCTTCATCCTAACTTCTGTCTTTCCCCCCCACATCTCTAAAGCTGTAGGACACCCTGTTCTCAAGTCATCAGCTGTTCCTGGTTATCTGCAACAGTGTTTTCAATACTAGTACCTTCATTGTGGTATCTCAAAGCCTCTCAGGGAGTGACTTTTTTCAGTAAGTTTTGCAAGTATTACTGGTACCCAAGTCAAGCAATAGAAATCTTGTATAGAAATGTGAACTGCTCCATGCCACATGCCTGGCCTGAGCTGACCTCCCTCTGCAGATAGCTTTTACACTGACTCTTCAATTTCATTACCTTTTAATTGTGAAATATGACCATATAGGGAAAACCTAACACAGTTCACTGATTGTCCAGTTGGCTACAGGTATTTCATTTATCATTCACTGGCAGATACACTTCTAACCTCTGACTTGTCTGTTCATGTTCTTAGGGCCATCAAACAGCGAAGGAGCTGGCAAAGTCAGCCTCTTGAAGAAAGTACCAGCACTAAAGGATGGAGACTTCACCCTAGCAGAATGGTAAGAACCCAGTCCTTAGACTTCTTTGGGTACCAGTAATCTGTGCAGCATTTGGGAGATGTCATTCCTGCTAAATGATTAAGGATCACAGAATTTATGAACGTGTTGGTTATTTTTAATAGTATAACCTCATTTGCTGTTTCCATTTTCTGTTTGAATTATCCTTCAGCATGTAAACAAATCAGCTGACTTAACTTCTTGATCTTACCCTGAATGCACTTACCTCAAAATGGGATTGTAAACATTTCTGGGAAAAGTTTAAGGCTTATAAAAATCCTTTTTACCCTAGGAAAAAATTCTGTTTGTCTGAATTAGTCATAAAGGCCAAGCGAACACCTACAGAGATAAAATTTAGGGTTTACTTTATAAGATTAATATGGAGACTGGTTAATGGTGTCATAATACTGAAATAATTGAACTATAGTAGTATCAGCATAGTAGGAGGGTCTGCATTTTCTTCTGGTTTGTCTGCACAGGTTTTTCTGTGGCATTTCTTTTTGTAAGTAACAGCCTACATATTGTTGCAGATGACTGAGATATTTTTCCATCTGACTTCTACCAATTAGTGAAAGTATAAACATCTGGACAAACACAAAAAGATTCTGTAGGCTGTCCTTGCTGTGACTTCCACTGACTTCAGTGGAAGCTGCAGGCTAGAAGCAGATCTGATGAAAAGGCAACATAACCAATTAGGGAGTTTCATTTAGTACACAGGCGCATAAACATGCGCGGGTCTCAGAGATGGGTCAGAACAGCCGAGGAGCAAGTGAGATTAACATTGCTGATAGATGATTATGGAGGTTTATTTTTTGTTTACCCCAGTACTGTCCAGCAGTACTCTGCACCATAGAACAGTGCTGTGATTTTCCAGCAGGTTAAAGTTTTCATGGGAACTAAGGTGATTAAGTGCCATCTCTGATGTCAATGTGAATTAGATGCCTATATATGGTCCCTAGACTCCATTGGAAATCCTGATTGGAATGCTTTTTAGTGGAAGCAGCAAGTTCAGAAGGGGCAGGAGAGAGCGCTTAGGCAAAAGCATTCTGCATCATAAGTCCCTGACCACTTTCCTGTCTCTTGTTAATGTCTGAACAGCACTGCCATTCTGCTGTATCTGAGTCGAAAGTACAAAACTCCTGACCACTGGTACCCATCAGACATACAAAAACGGGCCCAGGTAGATGAATACCTCTCATGGCATCATGCTAACATCCGGGCTAATGCTCCTAAGACCATGTGGATCAAGGTAAGGAGACTCAATATTAAAAGGCAAATAAAGTGATGTTTTCCTGGCAGAATACCGAGCATTTGAACAGCCCCAGTTCGGAGAGAGTTTGTCATGCTGAAATAACAAACTTAGGCCATTCCTAGCTGAGAGGAGCTGTCAGAGAGGGAGATGTTCCTAATTGCTCAATGTCAGGATCTGGCAAAAGCAGCTTTGGTCATTTTGTTTTTTTCCTTAAAGTAGGTCTGATACCAAAGGTCTCAAAGCCCAACAGACTTCCATTGCCTGGATCTGTGAACAAATATATAACAGATTGGATATTGCCTCCAAGGGCCTCCCCCTCACTGCACAGCTGTGCAGAGTGTGCACATAGGCAGAAGTTTTGCTTCTTTGGCGAGCATGTGCTTCGTTATTGGAAAGGCTTGCATTCTTCATACAGCAAGTCCCTGTGGCCCCATCAGGGTGGAAATCCAGAAGGAGCCTTCTGCTTCCAGCACACTTAGGTATTTCTCTGAAATGAGCTCAGGGATAGACAGAATAGAGACACAGAGAGAATGGCAGGATTTCTTTATTCAGTGTGGTCAGATCAATTTACATTTAGGCAAAATTACCAGAATCACCCTGCAGCAGAAAATCATTTAGTATCAGATGATTTTGGTGGACCCCTATTTCCAGCCAACTCACGAGACAGTTAATGCAACTATCCTTGGAGAGACCAGGTGCAAATACAGCTGTGGTGTAGAATTTCAGATGAAATCAGGGTTGCCAGTAAACAGGTAAGAACTTCACTCTTCCTGTGTAAAGTTTGTCCTTGTTTGTGCCTAACAAAGCCTATCAGGACCCATGTAGCTTTTTTGATTTATTGACATTTGGATTTTTGGCTAGAGAGCACAGAGAAGCAATTCAAATATGAGTCAGATTCATACAAGAAGCAGTTTCTTCCAGTCTCTGCAGGCTGTTACTGCAGTGCTCCAAGGGAAAGAAATCCAACTCATTGCTGCTGCTGCTGCTTAGATAACCCAGATACAGAAAAGGTCCTCAGAATAATTGAAGATAGGGAAGCGTGTAAAGCCACCATGTAACAGAAGGCATATTAGCTAGACATGGGAGAAGGTAGACTGCCCTGAGATACAGAAAAGGATGAAGATGCTGTTTCAAGTGATTATACCCGGAGACCCCATCATGCATAACTGGAACCACTTAGGAAGAGAACTGGCCATGAATTTTCTGATTAAATAGATTCCACATGTATTTGGCAAAAATCCTGGCTTGGATTAAGCAATCCCAATTTGGATTGTTGAATATGCTAGCAGTAAGTAGAAATTCAGTCCACTCCCACTGATGGAAATTTATATCTTTAATTTTGCTTCTCTAAATAAACTGTATTTCTTTAGCTGTGGTAGGTGGAGGCAGCGTAGTTGTGAAACACTGTGGGCTCCGACAGTGTGTACACCTCTGTGAACGGTGACAAATCTTGCAGAAAGGCAACTACCTCCCGTGCCAGCAAGTCTGTGGAGACAAGGACCGTGCTTATACGATTGCTCTGGATAAAATTTCTCGTGATTTAAAGAATGAAGCTTGGGAGGCCACAGAAAGGCTGGTGTAAAAATGGTGCTTGCTCACTCCCAGCCTCACGGGCTACTGTCACGCATTTCCTGCCTCTCCAGTCAGTGTTGATGCATTCCAGTCCCTCCTACGCTCTCTGCCACAGCCACCACCATGCCCTCCTTTCCATCGTGCTGCAGGACAGGCAGCTGTCTGCTTGCCTCCAGCACCCAGTTACACAACAGGGTGGATAGCACGGGTGGCTGGTGGGCAGGCAGCCTGCTGACCCGTCTTGGCAGGCTGCTGAAACAGAGGACATAGCAGGGGTGACCATGGCAGACATTTGTCTTTCCTGGAGCTGTTGCCTGTTTTTCTTTTGTAACCCAAAAGTGGGAGGGCACAACTGCCAGGCACAAAACAAGATGAATCCTTGATTTCATTCTGCACATTGCTGCCTCTTAGCTGGAGGTTACTGTCAGGACAGATCAGCCGCTTAGGACTGCTTGTGTGCTCTCTGTCCATGAGCTATGTGGAACTGCAGCAGTCGGTGAAGCTCTAGCATCATCCCCTCCTGCAGCTTTGCTGCAGGATCACTGATGATCATGAGTAGTTCATGGGGTATAACTTAAATGACTACTACCAGATCCATGAGAAGATGGACGACTGTACTCTCAAGTTCCTTCTCTCCTCAGGTGCTGATTCCCCTCTTCACAGGGCAGCCACTGCCCTCTGAGAAGCTCCAGGAGGTTATGGAGGGGCTGACCACTTCCCTGAAGCAATTTGAGGAGAGGTTTCTGCAGGACAAGGCTTTTATCATCGGGAGTGAGATCTCTCTGGCAGACCTTGTGGCCATTGTGGAGCTGATGCAAGTGAGTGCTGGAGTGTGGTAAGAAAGTCTCAGCACAAGGGAAAACAGATGCTGCTGGGCAGGGAGGGGTGCAGCATGTGGTAACACTTCACTAGAAAGAGGAGTGAGGGCATATCTCAACAGAACTAGCCTAAGACAATGAGGAGAATATGGGAGTGGGTTCAGAAAACCAGTTAAAAAAAAAAAAGCTGGCAGCAACAGATCCCTTCTGTTTTTTTCTCTAACAATACTTCTCCTTCATCCTTTATTGTGTCTTTATTTTTAACCTCCAGAGAAGTAGGTAATATATAAAAGTGAGAAGCAATAGCAGACAGGTCTGATGAAATAAGAAAATGATACAGGAATATTTTTATCATACAAGAATGTTTTTCTTCAGATGGTACTTGCCCATGCCATGTCTGGAAGATGCAAGACTGAATCTCAGATGGAGGCAATCAAATTAAGTCCATTACAAACTGGTTGTTCTCTGCCAAACCATCAGGGCCTGGATCCTGCAGCCCAGAAGTGATTCTTTCTCCCAGTTCTGTATCCCAGAGACTGAAAAATAGCAGTTCTGCTTCTCTACAGCATTGTGTTCCAGAGTGGCACAGGCAGAAAGTAGAAGGGGGATAGATATGTCAACTAAGACATCAGTTCAATTAAACGCCTAGCATTTTGTGCTATATGGTTTTGCTATGTAATACAGCACTCTGTACTGCGGACTGTGCAGTTGTCCCTGGAACTGTCAGCCTACCATGTCTTCAGTGCTGTAGCTGAAAATCACGCCCAGGAAGTGGTAGTCATCTCTGCTGCTTGTAACAGCTGCTCTGTCACTCAGGAATTTACTTGTAAGTGCCCTTTAAAATATAGGCTAGCTTCTCTGTCCCCCAGATAGATACACCCGACCAGAGGCTTTTTCCCTCCTTCCTAGTGCTCCTCTATGAGCTCTTCATTTTTTTTTCCTGTACCTGTACCTGCAGGTAGACTTTTGGTGCCTGTTGTCTTGGTGAAGAAGTGACTGCCCAATGCCTCACTGTTGCTCTGTCCCCCTTTCTGCAGCCTGTTGGAGTTGGTTGTGACGTCTTTGAAGACAGACCTAGGCTCATGGAGTGGCGCAGGCGGGTGGAGGATGCTGTGGGGAAAGAGCTTTTCTTCCAAGCCCATGAGATGATCCTCAATATCAAAGAACTGAGCAACATTCAAATTGATCCACAGCTGAAAGAGCATCTGGCACCTATGTTGATGAAGATGTTGAAATGAGTTAACCTATCTTACCATTTTTCCTGCCCTTTTTTTTTTTAACTTCTTCTCTGACCTCCAGTTCTACATGTAACTGGAAAGAGCACTGTAATTCTAACAGAGAAATTGCAAAATTGCAGAGTGTTTTCCCCCCTCCGCCAGGCCTTTCCTGTATCTTTGGGGGTGGTAGCTGGGGAAGGTTTAAGACCTGAAACATTAATTTTAGACAGAAGGCTGAGGCCCTACAGGTCACTTAACATGTGCATCTGGGTTTTATTTCAGCATCAGTCTTCTCAGAGATGGTAGAGACACAAATGGTATTTCCTGACAAAATTGGAGCCACCCTACAAACTGGGTACATTAAGAGAACTGTATAGGATGAGGATCATTATTTTCATGAGTTTTTAACATTTGCAGCTCCTTCTCAAGTGACAAGCACTGCAAAGCATGCCTGATCCTCACCTTCCCAGCACATGTCTGCACAGACAAGTACAGCACAAAACTAGAGGCAGTCTCAAAAGTAAAAAAAAGACACTGAATTTTTCTTTTTTTTTTTTTTTTTAAGTTTCTTACTGCTGAGGTATCTTGCTTGGCTGTCCACGTACATTCCACTCTTCTTCTATTTGCCTTTAGGTTCCTGTGAAAAGTTTCTTTATGTTCATCTACAACTGTGAATCTTCGTAATTCTTCAGTTTAACCACTACTCTTGATTTCTGAAAGCCTGGGTTTCATTGGTGCTCAGTCTGCCAGTACACATGTGGCAGGGGCTGATCTTGGAGATTCGTGCGGTAAAGACCAAGCAGCTTCAAAAAAGCTGAGGGTGGCCACAGCCTACAAATAACTGCCTACCTACTCTGTTGATATTATATAGGGAATACACTGAAAGAATGCATTCACAGTGATTTCTTGAAAGAGAATATAACAGCAATCAAATTGGGGTTTTTCTGTGATAATACTGTAATAGCAATCCACATTTCTCCTAGAAAATGCAGAGAGGGAATAAATCTAGATGTGCTCTTCTGAGACTTGTTTTGGATGGAAGTTCACCAAGTAAGTCACCCTGTGCAGCTGAAGTAATAAGAGAGATTTTGTGCATTGAGCAACATATGCATCACAATAAAAGGGCAGAGAGTTGTTTTGGAGCTTTTGGGCTCTTCCTTGGCTGTGTTTATTTCTGGTTAGCTGTAGCTCAAATACAAAACCCTTTTGTACTGTAACACAATTTATGAGGTAAAACTCAAAGAATCCAATAATTTCTAGTTTCTTCAGTTGAAAATAGCAAATTGTAAAGGATGCAGAAACTGCTGGGTTATATATCTCTGCATATTTCCATTCATAAATAGTTGTTGCCCTTGAACCTTACCCTGAAATCCTTGCCCAAGAACTCTTCCAGGAAAGAATAAGACAAAATGAGTAAATAATTCAGGAATTGCTTCTCTCACTAATCGAATAGCTTCTTTTCTTTCCAGTACTACCATGTCTTGGCTAGTCATGTTTCTGCTGTTAAGTTCTAGAAAACCAGATGTGTTCTGGTGATGTTTTTCACTAAGGTTTCAGTTCCAAGTACTACTGATTTAGTCCAGAGCCTGGGGAGATCTTTAAATTCCCTGTTTGGAAAGAGGACTCTATTATATAGTTCAGTTTGCATTAGCAGGAAATTTTGTTTTGTAATTATGTTCTCTATAAAGACAAGAGACCTGACTGAAGGCCCTCTCTTTTCATGAACCAAAAACATTACAAACAGGCACACATTTATTCCCACCCTTCTTTTCTTCCTAAACATTAGCTGAATAATACGTTTTTACTGATGTTTTATTCACAAAATATTGTCTACAACTGAGTTAAATTTTAAATGGGAAGTGGTTGATTCTTCTGATAATTTTGAGAGTGGAATTGCTAAGTGGGTGATGACACATGCAAATGTCTGCAGGAGGGAAAAAAGCTACCATGATTTTCCAAAGGCTGAGCATGTTTGAGAGCACTTGCTGCTATGCTGTCCTTTCTTGGTTGTATGTTCATCCCCCTACAAGCATTTTAATTGCCCTCTCCAAGACAGAAACAATAAAACAAGTGTCTTTAGCTTAAAAACTCTGGGAGGCCGTGAACAATCTGCTGTTCACATGGTGAACAATCAAAAGCGGAGGACAACACGTATCATTAAAGATGTTTGTGACAGCCCTGTGTCCTGTTGTAACTGCTGACATCTGATACTTGAATCTTCCTTTTGGAGGCCACCTGATATGCTGCTGGCTTCGTGTCATGTGGGGGTTTTTGGCCTTGGAATTGGAAGAGATTTTTAGTATTTGAAGGAATGAGAGAGAAATAGAAAAATGGGTCCTAAATGGCATCTTACCTGGAGGCAATGACTCCCAGCAATCAGGCAGTGGTGGGCTTGCGCCTGGGGTTTGCAAGGTGGCTGGAATACCCCCACTGCCTTCGTTTTGGTGACAAACTCAGGATCATCTTTCATCTTTACAAGATTGTATCTTTCTGTAAATTAACCCTGGAATCTAACAGTTTTCCTGGGTTATTTCTTCTGTTCCTGGATTTGAAGGGAGTGTCTGTATTACCGCTTACCACTGCAAGCAGCCACCCCCTGCCAGCCTGCCATGCTCTGTGCCCTCGCCGGTTGGGTCTCTGTCTTCACAGTCTCTCTCCTAGAAATCTTTTTCCAGCCTTATTGCTGGCTGGTTTATACACACTGCTCCTCGTGTCAGTATTGTCATTAGCAGAAGTGAAGGCCAAGCAATTACCCCATCAAAAAAATGAGCAATTCCATCAGTTTTCATTAGGATTGTCCAGAACTGTAGAAAATCAAAATGTGACCTTATACAGGGCCAATTTTCACAACAGTGCTCTGTCTTAAACAAGATCACCTTTTAATCTAGCAGGATCATAACCTTTTGCTGTAAATGAGCACATGTAACCCTCACTGGGCAGTAGCTCAGCTTCTGAGAAACCTCTGGTCTCTAGATTAGACACCTCTGATCTGTGGATGAGACTGTCCCTGTGAGCCAGCCTGCTGGGGTCACTTTTATCAACTTTGGAGCTCAAAGTCCCGATTGCAGATGCTAGTTTGTTAATGATACATACTGGATAAAACAATAAACCTCTCTTCTTGCCTTTTAATTTCTTGTAGTGCCGGTTGTTCTGAGAAATCACTGCTCTTCCATTCTTAACCCTCCCTGCAGAGACAGGCGCGGAGGCGTCCGTCGCGGTGACCAGAAATCACTTCCCACTGGCAGTAAGGACCATCTCAACGCTCATCTTACCCTTCCGTCAGCGAGACGGCATTTTTTGCCCTCACAGTCTCCAACACATATCCCACCAACGCACACGGTAAAAAGCAAAAGGCCGCAAAGCCAGCTGCTGCAGTTGGGGTAAACCAGAGAAAAGCCGAAGCCCTGCCCGGGGCCGGTGCAAGGCGAGGGGCTGGGTGGAAGGGCAAGATGCTCGTCGTGTTGCTGCCGGCAGTCCCGGGAGCTGCGGGGACGGCGCAAGGCCTCAGCCGCCGGCTCCCGCTCCCGCCCCCGCCGGGGCTCCGCTGCCCCGGGCCGCTCCGGGGGCGAGGCGGGG
>VYZV01001924.1:2483-17126 GCA_013401275.1 Pandion haliaetus | reverse complement strand
GGAAGACATGTGTAACATACAGCTTTGTAAAGAGGTCCTATGAACCTCTGCTACAGATACACCAAGAGATAAAAAAAGCTAGAAAAAAATAATAAAACAAACATCCCTCGATCACAAAGCCTCACTTTCTTCACTCCTGAATGCCTTTTCGAATTTAGCCCTCTGTGATGTCCTTTGGCACATGGTTTTCCTTCTACGTAATGCTGTCCCTCTGTCCTCCAGCCAGAGAGCTCCATCTCTCCAAATACTTCTGAACTATTTTGATTCTAACCACTAATCCTGGTTGCTCTGCACTGCTCCTGTCTAAATTCCATTTCTTTTCAAGACTCCCAGCTCTGCAGGGGAAGAGGACACAGGAATCTCAGGTTTTAAGCAGAGCCTACATTTTCTTTTGTTCTAAGTAAATTATTACCAGCTATTGAGAAGACAACTGGTAAGAGTAAACAGATCGGAGGCCGACAGCTTGGCCCCGCTTTCTGCATGAGCAGCTAACACAGAACTCAGTTAAAAAGCAGTCATTTAGCCCAGATTCATTATATACAAGGCAAGAAGCAAAGAGAAGAATGATCTACTGGGAGCTCCTGAGGGAAGCTTGGCTGACCCAAAGAGCAGCACTGGTAAATTTTCCCTTGCCCTTGCCCTTTCTTTCTGACCAGGCCATGACTGACAATGTAGCAATGCAACTAAATGCTAAGCACCTGATCAGTGCCATTGTAAACACCTAAGGGAGAGGGCAGATACAGGTTTCTAATACTTGTCCCCATCCTCGCTTGCCCACAAGTGGCAGCCCTACTCTCTCTGTGTGAAATCATCCTATAAAAACAAAATTCCAACCTTTTAAACACCATTCTCTAAACAGCAACAACAACAACAAATCTATGCAAAACAAACATGTCCTCAGAGAGGCAAATGGAAAAAAGTAGGACAATTGACTCTTCCAGATTTTCATGATACTCTGGTATTGCTCCTGTACCTAGAAGTGATATTGTTCAAATTTATACAAAAAGTAACACTGTAGGCTAGCTCTCCACCCAGCAGATGCTGTAAGATACACATAAGACTTATTTTCATGTTATATTTTTCAGATCCACCTTTTGAAAATAATTCTCTTAAATCTCAAAAATCTTATAGAGATACCAGGTCATTATACAGCAAGTCAACTGCCTATTGAAGACATGACTCATTCACAAAAAAAGGAAGAAAAAGAGGTACACTAGGACCTCCCACCACCACCACCACTGTAATACACCCCTGTTTTCTCTGTACCTGTCACGTAGGCTGTAAAGTCATTGGACAGGAAATAATTTTGCATTCACCTCTTGCACAGCCCTGTGTATATTTTAGGCACACATCTAAACCCATCTAACTATTGGTAATAATTTATTAAGAGCAGATAGTTAACTGCAGATGGCCAGCCTCTCTCCATCATTTGGCCTGGGGGACACTTCTCAGAGGGAAACCTAGCCACCCTCCAACTAGTAAAAGCAGCTGCAAAAGCTGCCAAGAAGAGGTACTTCTGGTGATTCATAAATTTCTGAAGTTTTGATGTGTTTTCCTGTGCTAACTGCTCTTTTGCTTAGCAGATCATCTTTACTTTCCCTCCCTGCCTCTACCCTTCAATTCAGTCTCACTGTTTATTCATTTCTCCCTTTTCAGTGTCATATTTGTTTTCAAATATCTTGCATCTTCATAATCCATTTTCTTCTCCCTTTCTCTTCTCTCTCTTATATTCAAACTGAAACTAGCCTGATATTTTCTGACATCAACTGTTCATGGATTTCACCACAAACTTCTATCGATATCGCTCACCCCTGGCTACTACAGGAGATTATAAAGCCGTCCCCATGTGTTTCTACATTACAAAGCAAAGCTGGTCTTCAGGCATTACCAAAATAAACAGTATTAGCAACAACTAAATCTGCTTGATTCAAATCCCTCTATGTATGGTTCCACCATAGATTTGCTTAAATCACACATGCAAAAGAGCACATAAATTTTCATTACTTTTACTGATTTAAAGCCGCACACTTTTTAAAACGCCATTGAGGAAAAAAAACCACAAACACATTTCTGAGGTTAAATACTGCAGTTAAAGTAAACCAGGTTTAAAATAAAAAGTTGGCATTTTAAAGGCCTGCAAATAGGATTAGATCTACACAGTCTGTATAAACATTAATAAGTGGAGCTCCATTCAGATCTAATGTAGGACGTACGCATCTGTGAGTCACATGAACACCAGCATGAACTCTCTTTAATTTGCAACCATAAGGTATGGAGGTTGAAAGAGGTAAAACAACTCAACAGAAAGGTTCACTAGGACATAGATTAGGATCTTACACTTACAAACCTCTGTTTCTGTTGGCTGCAGCTCTCTGATCACTGCTGAGCTTGAGCACTTGCCCACTTTACATCTTTAGCACTCTTAACGATGTAAAAAATGGAATTCTTTATTCAAGCTGCTTCTCAGCCGAGCAGATCCTAAGTAGCAGGTTTCTGGGCTAGGGTATTTCTTCCTCCCCACCCACTCCCAACCCCCACCAGTGCTGAACAATGGCATGACAGTAATGAATTAAATGATACTCTTGTTTAACTGTTCCTATTTTTCAGCACTATAGTTCTACTTCTGAGTAGTCCTGACTAATGTTTACCACAATTCCCCACTGATACTCTGTGGAATGTTATCCTGCTGTAAGCTACTTGTACGAGAAGCCTTTGCTCCTCTGCGCAAGCCATTGGCACGATAGGTCACTGGATGCTGAGAAGAAAGCAGTTCTTGGTGGAGAGCTTTGCCTTTCCGATCTCGCTGAAGGACGTTGCAGAGTAGATGCATTTCAGACATATCTCTGCCCCTTAGCACAGCAAAGGAGAGATAAAAATCAAGAACAAGAAAAGTTTCTTTTGGATTTTGGGTTTGTTTGTCTGGGACTTTGGCTTTTTTCATGCTAACCAATGAGAAAACCTGCAGTAAGGATCAAAATCCCATCTCTTCATCTCAGTATGGTTCCTGTGCTGCCCCTTGGGCAGCCTAATAATGCCATGCTTTCCACATGAGGCAGAATGCCAGACTGCAGTCTAGACTTATAGCAATGACATTCGCAATGTGTATGAGACCAAAAGAAATTAGCTATAAAAACTGAAAAATAAAACTTAGCATTTGCTCAGTTGTGTGTACAGCCATGCAAAGGATAGAACATACACCTTTCCATATCCTATAATCTTTATTCACGTGAGCCTATTGTAAAATGAGGATTCACCCTCAGAAAAGGAGAGCAAAAGTTTAGGAGAAACAATTTAGTGGAAGGAGTTTATAAAACAAAAGTCTAAATGTAGCCTGCAATATCTAATGTGAAAACTGACAAAGAGATGGTAGCAATATACCATCAAATCCTTTGCCAAAGTAAATGAAAAAGTCACCCGGGCAGATAACATCTGGATATGTGCAATCTCAATTTAGTCAAAATCCCAATGTAAACAAGTCCACTGATAGCAGAAGGGTAGTTAAACATTCCACTAGCTTTGCATAATTGAAACCATCTTCCTTTTCTAAAAAAATAACAAACCTTTCAATTATCAAACTCTGAGGAAGAAACTGACAGCTATTGGAAGGATTCCATTAAAATTTCAGTTTTTGACTTTGCAGACAAACATCTCTGCAAACAATTTTTTGTTTATACAGGTCACAAACTGCAATAGCTCTCAAATGGCTTAATACTTGTAAATACTTAGTAATATACAGTATACTTGTTATATATAATATAAACACAACATATTTTGATCTGATTTATTAGACTGAGACAGAGATACATGTTCTGCTAACTGTATAATGGTATTATAATTTCCAGTGATATCAATATTAAAAGAAAATTTATTTGCACCTGTGTAACATGGAGTTTCTTTAATATACGCACACCCCTCTGCAAGAATCCTAAAAAAAATGGTAGCAGTCACTCTGGGAATGGTAACAATGCAGCAAGGGAATTCGGTCTGAAACAGATTTCATTTAAAGGCTGTGTAGGATCAGTGGAAATGTATCACATTACACTAACTTAATTATATATTGCAGTAGTTCAGCTCTGGGCCTCCCATCATAAGAAGGACATGGACCTGCTTGAGTGGGTCCGGAGGAGGGCCAAGAAGATGATCAGAGGGCTAGAGCACCTTTCCTATGAAGCCAGGCTGAGAGAGTTGGGGTTGTTCAGCCTGGAGGAGAGAAGGCTCCAGGGAGACCTTTTTGCAGCCTTCTGGTACCTAATGGGGGCCTACAGGAAAGACGGAGTGGGACTTTTTACAAGGGCATGTAGTGATAGGACAAGAGGTGATGGCTTTAAACTGAAAGAGGGTAGATTTAGATTAGATGCAAGGAAGAAGTTCTTCACTGTGAGACTGATGAGACACTGGAACAGGTTGCCCAGAGAGGTTGTGGATGCCCCATCTCTGGAAGTGTTCAAGGCCAGGTTGGATGGGGCTTTGAGCAACCTGGTCTAGCAGAAGGTGTCCCTGCCCATGGCAGGGGGGTTTGGACTAGATGATCTTTAAGGTCCCTTCCAACCCAAACCATTCTATGATTCTACGAATAGTCATTCAGTCAGCCCCTATGTCAACTTACTGCATTAGTATATCATCACTGATAATGAAGTTTTGACAGTAATCAGAAACATTTGCAACAAGTACCATCAAAGCCATTGAATACAGATTAGCATTAAGAAAATACTTCTTTTTTTCCAGGGCTAAAAACTTATTGTAGTTCTGGTGTAAATGTCATATTAGAAATAATTGTAATCATATATGAATCAACTATCATGCTTATTGCTTGAATGCACATGAAATTAATTATTGTATACAGTCTAGCTGTATCCAAGCAATTTTTATGCAACAAAGCTGAAGCCTATACAGCAGGTCAAAGTCAAACACTGAAGAGCACTAACAAGGTTAGAAAACACTAGGGGGCTATGAGAAGAACAAAACTCCAGTAAGTATTATTGCAAAAGGTAACAATTAAAAGGAAAATATCATCCATGTGTGCCCCAGCAATTCCTAATGGCAGCTGTCTAATTAAAAAATAAATTCTAAAAATTCTAAAAATCTGAGTTCCTTTAGCTAACAAAGCCAAAAAGCTCATTTTTAAAATAGGTCAAGTCTCTCATCTCTATGTAACAGTGTCAGAAGCAAGTATTAAACTGGTTGATTTAAAAAGAAAGAGATTATCAAAACACTTATTTGCACACAGTTATGCAGATAAAATCACCTCAAATGAAACTCAACGGAGCCATATTATGTTGAGTAGAATACACAAGTAAACCTGATAAACAAAAGACAAGTTGAATAAGCTATAAATTTTCCAAAAAAAGAAATCAAAGAGGAAACCGCATATTTAAAAAGTTAAAACATGCAAAACTGAAAAGCTTGCTGAACAAAAACTATCTAGTTGACATGAAAATAAAAATGTTACACAGTTCACGCAATGTTCATCGATAACTTCATTTTAAGATATGCCACATCCTGCCTGAGAGATCAACGGACTTACTCAACTCTCATGCACTGCAGAAGGTAAAACAAATATGCACTAGCTTTTGAGTTAGGGCTGGAGATGAATTTCAAAATATGGAACCACTGAACTGATTTGCACAATAAAAATCACATTCCAGTGCCATTTAATAATGAAGGAATCTTCAAGAGATTATCTGACTTTTCTTTAGGATACCACACCCAAATATCTGTGGACAACATTTTCATAAGAGCAAAGATACAGGGATTTAACATTCACTGAACCATTTTGAAGGTGTCATTCTATTGCCTTGCATTTTGTATAAACACAGCCTGGACACATTCTGTATTACTGTATCAATTAGATATAGGTATGTTAACAGTGCTGCATTAGACATGAATGACATAGTTCCATCAATCTATGTCTTTGTGCTTAGATCCCATTTTTCTATTATTCTCTAATTTTGGGATGCTTAAATATTATCATTCTAACCACAGATGGATACACGAAAAGAGGTCTCCACGTGTATGTTTCAATCATTCATATACTCCTGCTACATTTTGGTAAGGTAAGACTCATCAGCTGCTATGTCTGGAGACTATACTTAGGGATCGTTTTGTTACTTTTAAACGACTTTTCTTCTAGCGAAGAAAATAAAATTAATTCCAGACTTATTTGATTGTCCAAAATTATACTGCCCATTAAAAAAGGAATGACTTATTTCTACTGGAATGTTAAGTTTCCAAATAGAAAAACTGAAACTGAAACCAGTAGCTCAGAATTACCTGCTTAGCAGAGCTATCCATCTCCTGAATCAAGTTTTGAGAAAGAGAACATGTGCAGAGCCTATGCTTTTTTCAGATATTACAATTCAAATCTTTAAATTACATTAGTGTGTATATTCATTCTTAGTTTCGCGTTAATACAAAGGCACGCCAGGGTAGCTAACCCACTGCACCATGTTGTAATTCAGCCAGCCAACAAAGACTTTCATTTAGGTGGCACCCACAACATAGCACTGCAGGGTGCCCCTCTAGGGGCTCCATCTTCGAAAAATGCTCAGTGTCCTCTTTTGAATGTATATCGTGAAAAAAATACTTCATAACTTCACCCAAATGACATGATTCCAGCTTAGAGATTCAACACTCCAGAACTGGAACTTCAGATCTCACAAATGGACACTCCTCTCCTCCCAGCCCAAATTCTTCCAGGAAAAAACCAAAATGATGCACATGTCATATCTGAGATACATCAGTCTGGAGGATTTTCATGTACCACAGAACTCATTAACATCTCTATGATATTGTTCAATAGTTGCACTGCTCCATTTCAGAAATAACTTTTCTAAAAGGTATTTATACTATGTTAAACTTACATCCCCTGAGCAATGCATTGAAGGTAATCACCGGTACATCTGTTTCTGTCATATTTAAATCCATAGCCCAATTCAATTGCAAATAATTAGCTATTTATCACCATGAAGTTCACATTATAAAAGTAAAAAGGGCTAACAGGATCCTAACAATTTAACAAAAGACATAGGCCTTAAAAGGAGGAAAGGGGAGAAAACCAAAATAAACCCCAGCAATCAATCCCCCAGTAAATCAAACACAATCAGTTCTGCTTGCCCATGATACCCCTGCACAACCCAAATCCCTATTTTTTCCACAGACTTACAGAATATATTGCCATACATATCAGTTAAGTCCATCTTTCATTTTTATAGCCTGAAGAGGAGAATTATTTAGTCAAAATAACAGGAGTACACAGCTCTTGTAATACCATTGTGACCTCGGTTTCTAACACCTACTTTGGAACATTACTATAACTCAAGAACTTTTTTCACTTGCAAGGACATCTTAATTATCCCACCCATGACATGAATGTTTTTGGAAGATAAAGTCTGTAATTAACTTCTTGCCAAACAATATGTTTACTGTCCCTGAAGGTCAGTTCTCATATAAAGACATAAGGACACTTAACTTTGGGAGATGTGTATTGTAACTGCCGTCAAACATTAACAAAGTGGTCATCCATTATCTATAGTAGCAGAAATGCAGAGTATGAAGATATTCCAAGCACCACAAACTGGCTGCGTTAAAATAAACCTCTACTGAGGCTTGCAACAAATAAGTACAACTAGAGAGACAATGCTTGACCCATTGTAACAGGATTTGTGAGAAATTCCACTTAATCTCAGTAGTCAGTTGGCGGTGGGAGAATTTGCTCAAGAAAGTCAAACAAGATTGCTTCCATACTATAGAAATCTGTCTTTGCTGATTGCCCTCGTCAGGAGAAATTAAATTTCAAAACTGGTTTTAAAGATTTTATCAAAACAACTGTACGGGCTCCTTGCCTTGTTTAGTTCTGAATTTACACTAGAAATCTTCACATACCAGTTTGGNGGTATAACAAGGTTTCATTAGCCCTGCCAAGCCATGAAGGGCAGCTTAGCCCTACTGGTACAATTCCTATACCTAAGGAGCTCCTTGTTCCAGGCAAATGAGAAGGTAACAATGTTTGATTAAAGATCTCCTATAATACATCGATTATTCATATACATGAGCTAGGAGAGGTACAAAGAGGAAAAAAAGAAGGACAAACAATGGAATAATAAAAAAAGTACAATTATAATAAAGAAATATATGTAAAATACTTCTATGCTGTTGTACGCAGTGTTACTCGGTCTCTGACTCACATCATCATTATTCTGTATTTCAGTAAGAAACCTAACAGACACTTGGCCCTTACTTTTGCCTTACACTCTGCTTGCAGTCAGAGACAGATGGAAGGAATGGAGGGCAAAGAAAAGCAGCTAAGAAAATCAAGGAGGAATAAAATAATCTTTGTCCAACAAGACACGCTCTTCTCATCCTAAGCTCACAGCTCACACTCTCTCACATAGAGGAACAGGTAACAACTGAGGAAGTGTGTTTCCCTCAAAGTGTTGGACAATGTGGGAACTACTGCTGAAGAAATGGCATATGGAAGAACCTAACCATGGCAAACAGGCAAGAGTGAAAAAAAGTAAACAGGAAAAAGAAATTCAGATGAGAAAAAAGAAAAATGGAAACGGTAACTATTCAAATAAGGGAAAGATTCAACTACAGAAGAAAAAACATTGAAAATTTCAAAAGGGAACAAAATGAGAAATTAGGAATGCCAAAATCACTGAACATAAGAACTGGAGGAGGAAGGGGAGTATGGAGACATTCACATTCAGGTGTGGCCATTAGCACTGCAGTGAACTACTAAACNGAACTACTAAACAAAAAAGTGCTTGTGGCATACCACAGTCCATTAAAGAATACACTTTGCATTTGTACCTTTCATGCAAAAGTAGTTGATTCATGTCTCTGTGACTTGAAAAACTCATGTATGTCAGCACTTTAGATACTGGAATAGCTTGTTCATTTTAAAACATGGACTATTTGCTGGTTTTCTGTCGAGAATAGATTAGATTTCAAATTCCCCCATTTGGTTACCAAAAGCATTTCCATCAGCTGGAAACACTTTTCAATCCATCTTGCCAACTTTTGACCTATGCTAGTTTCTTTTGGAAGGTGAAACCAGTCAGGATCAGGCATGGATAAACAATTCCCCACTGAGAGCACGTCAAATAGACACACAGCCTTCCCGAGCCAGAATGCAGCAAATGTATATTTCTTGAGAATGGACATTTACTCAGAGTTGTTCATAAGGAACCAAATAACAAGAACCTATGTCACTCTGCAGTTGCTCTTGTAGATGAGCGTGGGCACCACACGTGCTATTCATTTTCTGAAATGGTATTGGAGAGTGCTGTTTATATGCTGCCTATAGACCATCTAATTTAAAGAATGTAGCATATTAAAGCAATTGAAAAAGGCATTTGTTTCTGCAGCGCAAAATGAAGTGTCTGATTACTAGACAGAATAATTGACATACTGTTACACTATACACATTTGCCTGAATACTATGGTATAATAAGCCGTTATATGATAAGAGAAGACTTCAGCTAATCTCGTCCCAGAAACGTTCAGTCTTATTCCTTTCCTACTGTCAGTGACCCCCCTGAATTGTCAGCCAGCTGCAAGTTGATTTTTGACTTAGCTCTCCCCTTTTTATGTGAAATGGAAGACAAAGATCTGTTGCTAGGGCTGGCTGGCAGCTCATGGCAACTCATACCACAGCAGTATTATCTTCACAATACTGCAGATGGAAGTATACCTAAGTCCTTCCTTGCGTTCTTCCCATCATTCCCCTTCATGATCCGTCTACACTTTTTATTTTTTTTTAAAACAGGTGATCACAAGTCCAGCTCTGATGTCTTTTTAATTTCCCAGATGATCTGCTGACTTACTTGTGGTTTGCAGGAATGAAAGCTTCCTGCAGGCTGGTTGCACCCAGCAGAGAATACAGATGCCTTGTTGCAGCAGGAGGAAGAAAATCAGAGCTGAAGTCATTATCCCCTTCACCACCACCACTCTCCATCCTCTGTGTAAACTCTCTGACAGCATTCCCCCCCTTATCTTCTTCTAGAGTGTCAAGTAAAATGAAAAGGTTAAACTTGAAGGCTTGTACATGGCCTTTGGGTTAGATATTCACTTTTTTTAAAAAAGCCCTATATACGGCTAAATAGTTTTAAAATCACAGAAACATTGAGGCTCAAGGACTATATTTGCTACCTTAGCTGATTTACACACAAAGTCCAATATTGCTCCCCCAAAAAATACTTAATACATGCTTCCCAAACTGACTACTGGAAGCCAACTTCAGAACCTAAATCTTGTTCCAGTATCCAACAACATGTCACAGGTGCAAATCCCCACGATTTGAAACACCATACTCCTTTACGTTGCTCTTCATACAAAAATATAGGGATACGAAAACTGGAACAGGTAAGTATTCCTACCTTCAGTCTGGTCAAGGTTTCCCTTTTTATGTTCTATATTTAGCATCTCCTTGTTCAATCCTCTTTTCCTCTTTCACATACAATCAAGCAGACAGTAAGAAGTACAGACACAGTGCCGTGAAACCCTCTAACTAAAAAGCCCGCTGTGAATCAGACTCGCTGGGATCACGGGCTACCACTCAATTTCACTCACAGCAAGAGCCACAGGTAAAGCTTCCCGTGAAAAAAAAGAGCGCTACTAAATATTCAGCTTCCAGTGGCATGTGCCAGCAAATGTCCACTGGATGATGGATTGCCCTGCAGACTCCCTCTGCATGCAGTCACCCCTGGCTCACCAGTGGTTTGTTACCCCAGGCTGAAGCCTACTGAATGGAGCAACTTTTAGAAGAGTTTCTAAGCCTTTGCAAAAGATCAGCATTTAGGCTTTTAGTCCTTTTGAAGTTAATTCAGAGGTATAGGGTCAAAACACATGAGCCTTGGTTTTGCACTAACACCATGAATGTTCAAAACAACTCGTTAGCTATGATTCATCTATTTGTCTAGAAACAAGTAAATGTCAGTACTGTCAGGAAAGAGAAAAGTTTATGATTAAGCTCCGGCTATATTCATTCCTCTTAATATCTGCTTGAGGATGGCATTCAAAAGCAGTTTTAAAAGATTCAGCACTTGATGTTTCATCCACCTCATTGAGATAGTACTGAAGAGAATTCATACAAAAGAACACGTAGAAATGCATGCCTCTGCAGTCAATATTGTTACATGAGACCATTTTGCAATTAGCTTAATTTTAAGGCAGAAAAATAATTCAACAGAAAATGACACAGGATGACTGGAATAAGTATAGAAAGCAATTGTGTTTAAACACATGTAGACATCAAGTCAACGATATTCTACAACTAAATGGAAAGCTCATGTGCAGTTCTCTCTTATCTTAACTGACTGTATCAAACACTGACAGTCTTAACATTTCTGCTGCATGAATTTTTGATCTTCCCTCAAAGAGAAACAAGGAAACCACCCAGTTTTCCAGCACGTACAGAGTAACTAAGCAATTCATATCATGATCCCACTGATAAAACGTTCAAATATGTCCTTCCCATCAGTGAAGACCACTGAGGGAACCCCGAACTGCAAGTCTTTTTAGGATGCTTGATTTACATTTTGTTCATCTTTATTTGTTCAAGTCATAGCATGGATAAAGTAGTAAACCAGGTAGAGCACAGTACAGAGAGACCACCTTCTTGTCTAATGAGAAAAGGCTCTCAAATGAGGAAAGAGCTGTTACACTAATGTAATTTAAGTTAATAATAACAATAATAAAACATTATACCTTTGGGTATTTTGAACGTGGAATTAAGTAATTTATTTAAAGTATCACGTAACAGCTCTAGAAACAATGGGTACAGGCACTTTTTTTTTTTTTTGGTGTACGAGTAAGTTTTGCATGTAGATACCTAGTATCTTGCCATGTCATGACTGCAGAACAACAGCAGATACTTATCAGCTCAGCCTTAATGAATTTACTCCCAAATGAATACCACATTTAGAAGGAAATAAATTGTAATTTTATCCTGGAATACCACACTTCACACAAATGGGACAAACTGTTACGTTATCTGATTTGTAGCCATTCTCTAATCATGCAGAGACTTAGTATAAAGGAATTTAAAATAATTCTAAAAATACCCAGCTGCTATTGCACATAAATACCGCATCTTCCTCTCTGGATAAAATCCTTCTGAGGGAAATAGCTAAGTTGCTCAAGGCTTGTTTTTCTTACATCTCACATGGACATGCCTCAAACATTCATATCACTGTTCCATCAAATTTTAAATCACCTATATGGAAATATCTACAAGTTCAACAATGTTCCACTGCTTGTTTTCTTCTGTTTTGGTGTTTTAATTATGTTACTTCCCACAGCAGAACAAAGTTTGACATTAGTACTGAATCTCATAAATTGTCCCTTTAGCAAAATGCATTCCCTTGAGGAGAGATAATACAGGCCATATGAAAGCCACCATTTTTGCTTAAAACCTTCCCAAACAACCCTAATTGTTTTCAGAAAGTTAATGGCAGGATTATGCTCTGTCTAAGGCACATAAGAAGGGAGTAAGTTATATTTATAGGTTAATTTTCATTTGTTTTTTATTGTGGTGAAGTTTTTTTTTTTAAATAGTATGAGGAGTCAAAAATAAAAAATGAAATGAAACGTGAATTCAACATTAATTCAATTGTACTGACTCTGGAACAAAAGCATGGTAACATCATACTGGAGATGTACAGTTAACATTGTGCTAGAGATGTACAATCCTTACCATTTTTCTTCATCTCTTCAAAACATTTTAGTAAGGAAATGGCCAATGCTATAATACAAAGACCAGTGTGTAGTACATAAACACAAAAAAAAGGTTACACAATAATATCCAGCGATTCAGCTTGTCAGAAGCTTACACAGACTTTACAAATACCAAAGCTAATCACGTTGCAATAAATTCCACTCAACTAATTTCTTAGAATGCTAATTGTTGCTTTTATAATGGCGAAATCAAGACACCATAGGTATCACTCTCTAAAGGGAATCCAGCAATCTGGTCTAATTGTTAAGTGACTAATGAAAGTTAATTTTTAAGTCAGGGCAGCAGAAATTTCGCACTTGCATGACATAATTTCTAAAGTCACATGGGCTTAGGCTTTGAATCTGATAGGGATGCATATGGACAAGATTGATATCAAAAACTATGATAGCAACATGCACACGTAGTCAACTGCAAAGGTTCAGATGTTTCTCACCTCACAATGTCTTCTTAAGAGAGCTGCAAAGAGAAGGAAGTGGAAGCATGCAATTCTTTAAAGAAATGTGTCCAACTCCTTCCATTGCTCTTGCCTATTCTTTCCATTTCTGTATGAAGAATATGCCAGTGAGCCCCTCTCCAAGAATGAGCACATCCCTGTCAGCTGAAAAGTGGCCATAGCAATGGATGCTCAGTTTTGTAAACATATTCCCGTGCATTATCTCAATATTCTGCATTCTTTCTTTCATGTTTTCAACCCATTTACTAAGGGAAGACTTGGCTGCTGCCAGCCTCTCTACTTTTCCCCCAATGCACTCTGAAAAGGATTTCTGCGTGCTAAAAATCAGCACAGGAAAATGCAGATCCTTACATTTCTCCAAAGACTATCTCTGGAAGGCTCGATGCATTAGCGCCCTTGGTTTCACCTAGACCACCTGGTTTTAGGGTAGACAACCACTGGGAATGGGGGGAGGTGGACAGGAATGAAGGCAGATAGGTTCTACTACTTTTTAGCTAGAAAAAAGCCTGCAGTCCTATTGTTATAGACAAGTGGCGCAAGAATCCTCCCTTCATCTGCCCCAGGAGACATTCCTCAAAAGAACTAGCATGTATGTGCTGACCTAGGGGTAATGAAGACACTTTTTGAATGCCAGCCTGTGTCACAGGTGTAAGTAGCCTGTGGGGTCCTGAGCTGCCCTTACCTCACCTGAGTGAGTATAACTCACACTAAATTAATTTTCTCAGAGAGAGAAAAGAGAGAATCAATATTTATTCCCGGATCAAAATGCTTTTCGCTTAAAGAACTCAGCAGTCAAGAAAAATGAGGAGCAATCATTTTGTTCCCATGACAAACAAAAGCTTCCTTGCCAGTAGACNNNAAAAGCTTCCTTGCCAGTAGACACTGTATATTGACAATAACCCGTAAGCATCATAGCACGCATAATAATAAGATGGTGTTTTGCTGCAGTGGATTTCTATCTTGTAGACACTATTTTTTGGCTCTATGCAGAAATTTTAAAGAATCAAAATACTGTATTTTCCATTAAATAGTAACATCAAAATAGTTACAATTAAGAAACACTTAATTTCCCCCCCCACATCGCCTCGAACATCAGCTTTGTTTAACATGTCCTAATTTAAAAACTGAGGCCATAAATAATGACTAAGAAATCGTCAGCCGATTCAAAATGCAAGGAACAGGAAGTTTTGGGGTCTTTTAGAAACCGTTATTTTATTTTATTGCAATTAATTTGGTAGTGCACCAAGCTACCACCAAAAATGTCACACCAAATTAACTTTCTTTTCATTAACCATGGCAGGTCAAGTAATTAAAAAACTGAAGGTGTCTTGGTACTGAAACCTAACTCAAGGACACTAATTTACAATGACACAGGTTCCTCCCTTCTGTATTACCTCACATACTTAGTAAGAAATCCTTAAAGGGTCAAATTCTCATGTCATCTAGAAAT
>VYZV01001923.1:28529-47526 GCA_013401275.1 Pandion haliaetus | reverse complement strand
GGAAGCGGGCAGCCCGAAACCGGGAGGCCTCGGAAGCGGAGGGGCCCCCGCCCGCCTTCCCGGGGCCGTGACCGAACTCGCCCCCGGGGGCCGGAGGTAAGGGGGGAGGCGGGGGTGCGGGCTGCCGCCGCGGCACGTCACGTCACGTCACGTCACGTCCCCGCCGCGCCGCCAAGGCGGCGTCGGGGCGCTCCCCACGCGCGCTGGAGGCGCGACACCCCCCGCCCCCGCAGCCCTTTGGTAAAGACGGCCTGATGCAGGGGGCAGTAACCACGCGGGAATATACACACATATATCTGTATATCTATATATCTGCCCATATACGTGGACCGGCGCGGGGGGGGTGGGGGGGTGGGGGCGCCCCCCTCCCCGCGGGGCTGGCGGCGGGGGCAGCGCCGGGGCAGCCCAGCNTTGTGTTAAAGCCCGAGCGGTGAATTAAAAGCGCCGATGATCTGAGGCAGCCCTCTAATGCAAAATGACAAATTGCGCTTAGGCAATACATGAACGAGAAAATGATTTATGGATTTTCACGACGGTCTGAGCAAATGAAGGCGACGTGAATTATACACCCTAATGTGCAGTATATCATTTTCTAATAACGCTGTTTTAGTTCTAACGCTGTGCGCTGCTGTTTTCGATAGGGGGTATTGATTAAATAAAAAGTCCGAGGACAGTCTTTAAACTGGACGCATACCTTGTGCAGGCACCAGCTGAGCTTTATGTATTTACCTCTTGCTAAAGGAGAGGGCTATCACCAGATCCCCGACACCGTGGTGTTTAGTTTTTCCATCTGTCATCATTTAATTTGGCAGTTACTTCGCCAAATGAAGACTAATCTTTCGTATCGCTGCATTTCGCTCCATGCTGCAATTTAGAAATGTAAATGGATGACATCAGGTTTGTAAATCTACCGTGCTGACAGGGATAGCACCTGGGTAAGTCAAACCTTTCCCCCCTGCCAAAAGCCTCACGTGCCTCTTCGGCACCCCAAGTACAAAGGGGCGTTTTCTAGCAAGGGGAACATATGATAAATAATACACCTGCTCAGCCAGAACTTGCCTAGTATCTCCATTTACCAACTCTCACGGATTATTTTAAAGATAAAAAAACCCTTTGCCTTTAACTCACACAAGCCGGGAAAGCGAATCAACGTGAAAAATGGAGTGCATGTGCATAAGGGGAGGAAGAGCTGTCAGATAGGGAGGGGGCTTAGCCCCCGATTCAGCCTGCATAGTGCCCCAAGGCCAGGGCTTCCCCTCTCCCACAACCAAGTTCTTTTGCCCTTCATCACAGAGTAGCGATGAAGCCCTAGTGACAGAAACTATGAACATTCCCAATTATTTCAGTGGTTCCTAGTCTAAAATACCACTCGACATTACGAAGGACAAACAAAGTCCTGGCCTTTCACGAAACAGCATAAAACAGAGATGGGGAACGTGGAGGTAAAGCATTAATGCGTTCATTTAGGGGGGGTTAAATCAGTGATTATCGGGGAAGAGGTGAGGAAATGCTTTATTTCTCATTACCCAAGTGTAATATTTCCATTGTTCAGACACAAAAGGAGTCACACAAGTAAGGAAATGCCCAAATGCTGTGTTTTGGATTAAACAATCACCTTCCTAACCTGGACAGTCACAGCTCTGGGTGTAGAAAACTAATCCCCATTGTTTAGTTGAGTCACCAAAATGATCTTCTGGTTCTACTTTAGGTATCAGCCATAGTTTTAGGCTGAGGAACATTGTGGCCTCTTTGCTGTCTAGATGTTAAAAACACATTGAGAATTGGACTTCCCCCTCCCCACCCCCCAGTCTCCTAGACTGTCATTACTTGGTTTAATTTTAATTATCTAGGTTTAAAAAAAAAAAAAAACCCACAACAAAACCCACCCAGGTTCTCCTTTGAGACAATTAATAACAGCTCTCAGTGCAGGGAAGATTACTGGAATCAATGATGTGATTAGGATTGTAAATAAGAAGTAAAAGATGTCACCATTAGAAAAAGCCTGCTTTGCTAACAGGAAGATGTGTATGTTTTACTGATAGGGCCGTAGGATGAAAATCCTGCTTCAAACAGAGGTCGATACAGAACAATTTCAGAAATTAACTAAGAGGCCTGATTAAGGTTATTTGTGTCAGAGGGAAAGGTTCACTGCCACCACTCCCTCAATGGATTTCTCTCTTAATTGCCAATGAGGAGACAAAACAGGAAGGCTAGACCATTTGGCTAATCAATAAAAAAAGCCTGCCTTCATGTTTGCCTGAGGAGCGCTCCTTGGGTCAGATCGATGTAGCAGCCACCAAAGTTCTTGCAGAGGTCACCAGTGATCAAGACATTTTCTGATGGCTTTTAAACAACACTGGAGCCAAGCATCTGCCGCGAGGTTGCAAATGTAAGCAGAACTGGAGATACGATGTTAATCATAATTCTCGTGCTTATGGGAGGACTCCTGGTGATAAAAACAACTCGTTGTATTTATGACCTTAGACAGCTGTTTTAATAAATGAAGATGAAGTATTACTTCATTACATGCTCTGTACTGCACTAGTGATCAGATATGATGGAGCCTCTTCAGAAGGTACTGTGAGTCTTTCTGAATAAGAATTGCAGTGGCTGCACCACAGTCCAGAAAAGAATTACAGTGTATATGCATCCTATAGGAGTTTCTGATGGCCAGCCTCTGCCTCCTTTTCCTTGCCCCCAAGCATTCATACAGATTCCAGGGAGACCACTCACGCTGCAAGAGACTGTTCAGTGTGAAACAGTAGATTGGTGCAGTCCATTGCCCACCTTCTCCAGCTTTCCAAATCTATCATAATGTTCATTGGGAAAAAAAAAAAAATCCCAGCCAGTTTTAATTCCTTGTGTTTTTAGTTGATTCAAGTCTGCATTTAAGTAAATACAAGAAAATTCTATTTTTTCACAGTTAAGCTCTCAACATTTTCTAGCAACCAGGCCGTTTTACAGTGTCCAGATCAGACCAGCCAAGGTCTTGGTCACTTCAAAACACGCATTTCTGCATGCATGGCTTTAGACCAGCCAACACACATTGGGCCCAATTCCTGTTAGCTTATTTTTAATGTATTAGATGCAAATCTGACAATCTTGAACTTAATGCTTGTTGTAGTGCTACAGATACATTATAAACCAATGAAAATGACTTTACACAAGGTGATCAGTCAAAAATACATAATCCTTTTAATTTATCTCTTTACTTGCAGACAAGAGAGGACATCTGTGTCTAACATCTCACAGAAGGTATTTCTTGACAAAATACTTTTCAATAAGGCAAATTACTTATCATCTGACTAGAATTTTCAGAAAGATAGTTTACTCCATAGATAGAAAGCTGGTATTGCATCAACTGGGAAGCAAAATATCCCATTTATCAAGACAGGCATCATCAAGACACTATTTTCTGTATAAATTTCTTTTTTTATGATATGGCTCAATCAGCTGCACCCATTTCTTTGAACTTCATCGAAATACAGTTGACCTGTATCCGAATTTAACAAGTGCTGCTAAGCTTGAATGATTACTAGAGCAAATGAGGACAAAACTGCAGTGGAAAAGTCCAGTTGCTTGAGACCCTATTAAGCTTCTTATTACACACTTGAAGCCATAGGTAGATGTAGTTACTCATGATAAAGAAAATTGCTCTGTTGATTTTCTTTTAAACAGCAACTTCAAGCCTTGAACTAAAGCATAGCTTATTTTGAGGTTCAGTTTGAAAGCAGTAGTTAAAAATATAAAACTTTTATTCTTAGCCTTATAATACTGTATGTATAGTGCTTGGCAGAATAAATACAAAACCCCTAGATTGTTTGCCTAGAAGAATTTGCATTCTTGGGCCTCAGCGTTCCATGTATATATAATCTCCATCATAATTCTATCATCTGAGTCATCACACCAACTACACAGTGGATAACAATAGCACCAACTAGGAAGGGAAAGGAGATGGAAAAACGATGTTGTAATTATGTAGTCACTTAGGAAGAGAGCACACATCTGTATTTTTATACCTATTCTAGGCAGAGCTACTTCCACTACCAACAGTTAAGACTGCATTTTTCTATTTGAATCTTCACATGATAAGATGCTATACTTGGGTGCTTGCTTTTTCTACTCATACTGCATCTGGCTGGTGTCAGCTTCTCCATAGTGTTACCCACCTCAATCTGAGTATTGAGGAAGTTCCAGCTGGAAAGCAGTTTAGCCATTTATGAGGCAGTAATCAAGGAAAACACATTATTTTGTCTATGCTAAAAATTTTCAACATTCAATTCAGAAATTTTACCACCTCCACATTTTGGAAGAGTGACTTTAGCAGATGGAGGTCTCAAGAGCGCTTTTTGCCATTCTCAGGAAGATACACCAAAGTGATAAGTCCTTGAAAAGCCTCAGCTTACACACTGAGAAATTTATAAACTGGTGCTTGAAAAATCTGTACTAGATGTCTCCTCTCACAACTCCTGCTTAGTGGCTGGACTGCATGACAGAAACTGTGCAAGTTCATATGTTCCACGCAATTGCTGTGGAGGATGAACACCATTTTTCTTAGAATAATTATTTCCAGGGTTCTGCAGGCTCCTCTGTAGAGCTGGATACAGATTTGAAGCACGCATACACTTATCATCCATACACTTACTACTCCCGCTGGTGGCGGGGAAGCAGGAGAAAGTGGAAGAAAAGCGTACGTGTAGAGTAACACACAGAATAGCCAAAAAAGGAGGCCACAAGTACTGAGAAATTACAACAAAAGTGTAAGCGCAGCAAAACAAATGGTAAGGGACAAAAACTAAAAAAGCAGTTAGACTTAAAAGCAATCAGACCATAACCACAAAGCTAAATATCCTACCAAACTTTTCAGCAGCTTCCTAAGTTCCTGGAGCCTAACAACAATAAAAAGGCTGTCAGAGTTCCCTTTCCCTTCTTGTCAGCAGGCTTTACATATGCATGTGGAAACGCTCACAACTGCTGGCTGGTACTTAATTAGGTGAAGTAGGAGTAGTCTGTGCTATAGATTTCAGTGGTCCCCACTCTACTCATTATGCAAGTTGGGGCCTGGTGTTGCTACAATTACAGGTTTTCAATTAAGAAATCAAACCAAAAGATTGTCTCTCAACAGAAGTCTGTGCTAAACACGGGGTCCCCGGGGGCTGTGCCGGCCTGGCAGCCCCTGCCTCACGCAGCTGCAAGGTTGCTCTGATCAGCGGGATCTTGCAGCTATGGGGGACAGGGATGATAGGCCTCACTCAGCAAAACTTTGGACAAATTGTTAACGAAGTATACAAGTTGCGTAATCAGACTTAAGAAATGCTTGATTTCAAAGTTACTTATGATGGTGCTTCTGCTGAGCCTGTATGTCGTGGTGATTTGTTACTAAAAGATCCCTCTCCGCTGCCCATCAGGCCTGCAATTCGTTTGTTGGAACGAGGGACTCAGACGGTACCCGATTTTTATTCTGGGACAAGATCTTTTCCAAGCAAGCTTTTGTTGTCTGATCAGCATGCACAATGAGCAGTGCTGCTGATGTTGAATCAGAGCTGGACTTCAGCTTCTGTTACAGTATACAATGCATGAGGAAGGAAAAGAAAGATCTTGTAGTCAAATATGTTGAATACCATATACTATTGTGTGTTAACATATGTAACATATGCCCCAGTTCCTTCGTTTTAACAAGAGCTGTACCAGTAATTGCCAAATATATTTTGACATGAATGGATGAATACTTGTGAAGCACTTGGGTATGACGAGAAGAGCTCCGGAGGTGATTACAATTTTATAGGAAGCGGAGGGTTGGTGCCGTATGCACTAAAGAAGTCTGCAGCCACATGTGACTGTCTCCTAACATGCCCACAACAAGCTGCTGAATCACACCTGCTTCCTTTAATACTGGAGTTTTCTCATTTTGCAGGCTTTTTTACTATGCAAATCTTTTTGAAGTAACGCATGCATATACAATCATATGCTTATATGTAATTACATGAACCTTGATGTTGAGCTTGGAAAGAAATGACAGTACTGCAAGATGCGCGGGGTGGGGCGNGGGGGAGAGGGGAATGCAGCTGCAATCGAGTCCAGCAGGAGCAACGGCCGGTACAAAACCGATCCTGCCTCTGGCGTGAGGCAACGTCTTTCAATTCAACGCACTTCCAAGCTCTCGGGAGAGGCTGATCAACTCTGCCACTCAAGACAGCAAAACGTTACCCCTGTGACTGGCAGGGTCACCCCGCCGTGGCGGAGCTCAGCACAGCAGCTGGATGGCCTTGGTGGCTGCTCCTCCCGGCTGCCAAGTACCAGTGCAGGGCACCGCTGCCGTGGGGAGGGAGAGCATCCTTTCCCCAGCAGCAGCCTTCCTGCACCCCTGCTGCGTTCGGTGCTCCCCGAGATCTGCTAGCTGCAGCAGCTGCTGCTTCAGAAGGACGGTCTGTCAAATGCTGCAGCTGTGGGAGGCAGCAGCCGGACTGCAAAAAATCAGTGTAATGCCCATGCAAAAAGAGGAGCTATGCTTATTACAAATAGAAGTAGCGATGCAGTGTACCGTTGAGTAGTAATCTGCGCTGCTGCGCGGTCACGAGAGGAGTGTCTGTCTCCAGAAGGACCTGACTTAAAGAAGTAAAAAATTTAGTGGAGAAAAATATAACACAGGTGCTGTGATAAAATTCTACGTGAACAAAGCATGAAAGTAAAGAGATTTGCAGGAGAAGGAGGGAAAAGGAAGACAAGACAGGAAGGACTCAAGTTGTGGGAAGTGTAAAATGGCAGAATGAGTCACATAAATGTGATTTAGGGTAGAGTGGGAAGATGATAGAAATCTTGTAGGAAGGCTTGGATTTTCTTAGCTTTGAAAAGCACTCAAGAGTTTGCTGGCTTTCAGTGATTCTCATAGATTGCTTGGTAATTGGGGGAAACTTGGTGAAAGGGGGTTGTTGCTTCCTGTAAAAGGCAGTGTCAAGAGCAGAGTGGGAATATTTTGGAACAACTTATCGGTATTACTGGTTGTGGCCTACTATTGGCTTTAATTAGGAAAGCCTCTTTGGGAGGAACGTGTTAGAAAGTTGTCTGCCGCTTCCCCATGCTGCTGTAATGTTGCGCAATAGGGATCTGGGGTGCACTTGTGTCCCCCAGTTTCCACCACTCTGTAGTTTCTAAGAATTTGGAGGTGACCAGGAAACTAGTTTAGAACATTAAATTTGCTGAAAAGAAAGGATATATACTTTTGACCCTTTGCCATGTTTTGCTCAGCACAGAAAGGAACAAAAGCACAGTTAGGAAGGAAGAAATAGCCTTTACGGCATTACCAAAGTGCCAATAAATAGCTTCAGAAATGCGGTTCTTATTGCAAGCAAAGATAGAAAAGCCAAATAATAGTTGTATACATTGATTTTGCAATGTAACTATAGGCTTACAGGGCAGTATTGAAGAATATTAACTGAAAATCCTTGACCAGAATTCAGAAAATTATAGCATCATCAGAGGTCCTTTATCTACAGAACCGTATGTATAAAATTGTAAATTTTAATGCCCCTTTTTAGAATTTTCAGTGGGTAATAAATAACCACCTTGTGTTGTGGTCTCTATGGGAAGAGGGAGGATTATACCTGATTGGTATTCTAATCAGAGAAATCACAAAAAATGGGGCTAGAAAAAATATGTGTATCTAACCATATTTTTTTCCTGCCAAAATGACCTTTCTGGGTGATAATTTGGTTCTGAAAATTTCTAGAGGTGATTGCTGTAATAAAACAGTTTCCAGAGCTTATGTGCTTTTAGGGAATGGTAAAAATTGCCATTTGATGTAGTGCCGAAGTTTGAAGACGGGATTGTGCTCTTGCTTTGCTAGTGGTGGTGATTTGGAAGAACTGCCTTACTTTTCCATGCCTCAGTCTTTATATATGTATAATGGGCACCATATAGTTTCTCCCCTATGAAAAAACTGAATTAGGTCCATGAGTAAGAAGGTCCTATAAAGGAATTGGACTTCATAACTCTGTATGAGTCTAATCCGAGAAGGGTTTTCTGTCATCCTGCCTGCCTACTGAAATGAGACAGAAGTAGAAATGTCTGCTTTGGGCATCCTAACAACGGAAGTTTGGGAACTTTTTGTAGGAACTTGGTGTGGTTTGGCAGCATGAAAAATGCAGTGTTAGAGCTGCCAATGCTGCATCAAAAATGCTGTGGCCATGGCCAAAATGCAGCCTGATATAAACAGGTTTGGCTTATTCAAATGTCTTCAGAATATATAGTTAATTTTGTAGTGGCAAGGTTTACTGCTTCTCCCCTGTACGCTGGATCATAGGTAACATCTGTCTTGACTTGGAAGAAGTCAGTGGATGTTCCATATTGCTTGGTTTGTCTAATTTACTAGGATTGTGATGGTATGATTAACTTGAACCTGATCCAGCTTGTTATTGCTGGGTGATCAGATAGCATATATATATGATCCATCTACTCACGTATAGAAGTTGCTAATCAAATGTTAGTGATCTAAAAAGCCTAGCATAGATTTATTAAAATACCTGTAAAATTAGAATAGAGGTTTCCTCAGTACCATCTGGTTGCCAAATGTGGCATTAGGCAGTAATAGCTTTCAGTCTTTGAGAGTGGTAGAAAAAAATTTACAGAATGGTTTAACCTTCCTGGCTATAAGAGCATCGTAACTTTGGCATCTGTTCTAGTCCCACTTAAATCACTGGAGTTTTTGACACAGATTTTTTTACTTGCAGTAAGATGAGATCCTGCTTGTAGACACAGCTTCATTTGTCCTACAAATTTGTGTGTGTTTGTCAGCCAGTGGCCAACCGTTCTTTGATCATGTTTTCTGGTTTGGGGTTATTTTTTTATTTTTCTCTGAGAGGAACAATAGAAATGTATTTTCTCTGGCACTCACTGCAAACAGTAGAAGCCCTGTCTGAAATGAGGAATGGTCAGTATCCAACCAGCATAGGTTCTCATTAAAATGTTTTGGAATCATGTTCCTTGTTTTTATAATTTGATGCTGTATTAATTTTTTGGCCTTGCTCTACAATATGTATATATATGCACACACACACATACATACAAGTGGAAGTAAAACTGTTGGTTACACAAGTCTGACCTTGCATTTAATGAACATGTGAAATTCTGATGAAAAGCCTGTAGGTGGCTGGGACATGGGAAGAAATGCAGAACCAGGACCCTGGAACCAGCAATACAGATTTTTGGCAAATAATTTTTGGTTCAGCATCAAAATGAGGGATGAAATAGTAGCTATTTTCACTGTGAATAATGATACATGTCAGAATAGGGAACCAAACTTCTTTCTATGCGTTGTATTTTCCTTTTGCTTCCTCAGACCCAATGAATTGGATTATATTGTAGAGCAAAATGCTGGAAGTTTCCATTTTAAAAATTGTGTAAAGTAAATAGAAAGAAAGCATGTGTTCCTTTTTATTGTATTTTTATGGAGGTTATAACCAGAGTTGTTTTCTTACAGCTTTAAGCTGAGTTGTTATGAGCAGTTATTCTTACGGAGTCAGTATGGACCAGATCCAAAGTTGTTCAAGTAAATAGTGAGATTTCCAATGATTTCGGTGTTCTTTTGATCAGGCCCTTAATCTTCTAGAAAATGGTGAGCTTAATAGGACTATTGTGTACGTGGTGCTGATCGTGTATGGAGTTCGTTTTTATGCCTAAAGGAGAAGATGGAGATTTACTAACTGGTTGTCTGTAAGTATTGTTTTACTTCATTGTCATTCTATTCCCTTTCCAGCTGTTTTTGTATATAAAAACTTCAAGTAAATCCCCTTTAAAAGGTCTGCTTTTGTGTTCAGGTACTTAAAGTTTAATATCTTTGTGTCAGAGAGCTTTTATGAAAGAAGATTTGTCCAGGCATATCCTATAATAAACATCTGGAAACTGCAGGGGTTGGCTAATGGTGGCTATATAGCAAGAATACGGTTTAACTAGCTGGCTTTACATCAGGANCTTATTTATTTTGTAATCTGAATATTTATGCCCTATCATGGTTAAATGGTCTTAAATAGTCTTCTGGTTCATAGGTAGTACAAAACGCCTCATCCTGGATTGATGCAGGGAGGGCTGTATGAAAGCAGATTACATCTCTGCATGGTATTCACTGATTAAGTGTTTGAAGAACAAAGTTGCTCATCTTTAAAGATAACTTCCTTTAGTACAAAATATATAGGAAAACGAGTATTTCTATATTAGTCAAAAGGAAAAGATGCCACAGAAGTAATAGGCAGCATTTGCACGTGGGCCAGAAGTTTAATTAGGATTAAGCAAAACAGCAAGCTTTAGCCTATCTGATATAAACCAGAAGTGAAAGCCCTCAAACAATTTGGGGCGGGGAGGGAATTTAAGGTTTTTACAAAATGGAAAGGGAAAGACAGTGAGTAGTTTCTGTAGTAATAATGGAGACAAGGAGGAATTGCAGAAAATACCGTAAAAGAATAAGGAAATACATGTTTTAGTAAATATATATTAAGGAAATATAAGTTCCCAGAGGGAAAATTAGGTAAGGAAAGTTCTAGCAAATAAGAAGTAGAATATGAAGTGTTAATCCCTCCACTACATTTTTAGTCCTGTGAATGAACAAGCAAAACCATAATCCTTATTTTGGATGTGATGATGCTGAAGGGTAACAAGCTGTAATGACAAGAGTCACTGTCAAAGTTCTCAGATGACAATAGGAGGTTTTAGAAAACAATTTTAAGTGTATGACTTAATCAGTAATTCTTGGAGAATTATTATCGCTGACAGTCCAGGAACAGATTAATTGAGTGGACGTGCAGAAATAAAGTTATCATCTCCCAGATTTAGCTGCACTTACCTAAAGTACAGCTTGACTCTTACAGATGAAATGGGACTGGGTCGGTCAGGGTGGAAGTCAGTTGTGTGAGTCAGGCCTTGGGCAGAGGCACAAACCTAGATTCAGTCCACTGAGCAACAGAAACGGCATTTCCACATGCCACCAGTGCCTGCTGGGGCACAGCAAAAAAGGTTTACGGGGAGTGCTGCACTGCCAGTAGTACAGTGGAGATGATGCTGACCGAGGACCCGGAGGAAGCTGGTTCACCCCAGGACCTCGTCGTCTCTCAGAACAACTCCCCTGCAATGACTCCCCACAGGCCTTCCAGCAAAAGGAAGATTTTAATTACTATGAGGAAGAAGGAGAAAAATAAAGATGTAAATGAGAAATGCATGTGGCTGCAGATGCTTGCAGGTGTTCACTGTCAATCCCTTTGTTCAGAAAGTCCTCAGCCCCATTTGATTCTGAAGGAGGAAAAAATTTGCTTCTGAGATATTTAGAACTAATTTTGTTCTCATTTATGTGGGAAGATAAATTGTGATACTTACGAAACTATTTCATTTTAATTGTGTATTTTAAAAGATGTTTAGTATTCAAGGATGGTTTAGATTTAGTCCAAGAAAGTGTATCTTATTGCTCTGTGCATTTCACCTGTGGATCCAATCTCGAAAAAAGCAGATTACGAAGCTGCAAGCAAAGTCTCATTGTATTTCTCTGCTGTGTTACCTCTGTTTTTTTTCTGAAGAGGCCTGCCTTAAGAGGCCATACTTTCTAAGCCCATAGACTGTCTTGTATCTCAAACTGCTAATAAATGCCAGCTAGTATTAATTACGGTGTTGGTGTGTGGTTCACGTTAAGAACAGCAGGTTTACTTTTCAAACTGAAGTGGCTGCAGTCTGTTGCAACAGTATGAGCAGGTAGCAGGTCTTCCCAAGTAGGGGTCAGCCATAAATAAACTTTCTCAGACCAGAACTGTGCAGACTTGTGCATTTTGAGGTTAATCAGTGCTCGTGTGGTGGTGCCTCTCATCATCAAGCTTTTAACAAAGAGTGCAGGGAAGAGCCATGCATAGGCATTGTCTAAGTTTGGGTTGTGTCTACCCTGTGCAACCTGTGGGCTCATACTTTTATCTGTATCCTGAGTCCACACCTGGAGAAGACTGCAGGAGACGTTAGCTCTGCCCTTCTCCCTTTCACACAGTGTAATTTGGATGAGATTATCGGAGTGCTCGGGTGAGTTCATTGCCCTGAGTACGTGGGGAGCTTGTGTGTCCTCTCCCCCTTCTGTTTTATTGACTTCCTCCTAAACAAAGAGGCATTTTCTCTTTTTCCTTCCTTCCGCCCAAATGTGATTCTGCCATCATTTTATCATGTGTGGAGGTGACTTCAGACTTACGTGGTTTGGGTTTGTCTCTCTTTGTTGGCCTGACAGGTTGTATGGAGCCTAGTTGTCCACACAAACACTTAAATTAAGTGCCTGAGGTTAGCCAGTGGGGAATGTGCCTTGAACCCTCTACCACAAACTTCCACATGCTAGACCAGACATAATACGTGCCTCAGATTTGATAACTGTAAGTATTTTAATTACACAGATGCATGTTGCTAATGAAGGAATGTAGTAAAATGTAATTTTACTATTATAGTATGTAGTATGGATTCAGTTTTTAAATTGAAATGGTCATACATAGGGTCACATTCCTCAGTGAATTCCATATTTAAAATCGATTCAGACAATTTTTTTCATTAATGAAAAAAAATATAAAATACTTGTTTGAAATTGGCTGAAACGAAGTTTACTTCTGGTTTTCACAGTTTCTGAAATTACATGAAATAGTAGAGTTCAGTTTAATTGACCATGCACAATGTGTTTGCACGTTACTAATTTTAAAATCCAAGGCTTATTCTTAAAGTCAGAATTTGAATGAGATAAGTAGACAAATACGAATTTTTTATATACACTAAATTTTTCACTCGCTGTGTTGCTGATGCTTAGATACCCTATTTAATGATAGTTAATACAGTGATACTGATTTTGTCCCTGCTGTCTTCATTATTAACCCCAGAAGGTAATGGAAATCTTATTAGACTCAGTACTGGGTATTAATACTGTGCCTGACTATGGTATGAAAAAAATGAAGAAAGAGCCTGCAAACATTTGTAAGTTAATTGCCTGACTTGGAAACCACTAATGTACATGAGTAACATTTACTCACGCAGATTGTCTCAGTGAATTCAAAATCCCTCCAACGGGTGGTTGTAGAATAAGGCCATAAATCACACCTTTATGGAAAGTCTAAGAAATGTTAATGGGAAGGCACCCACAAGGTACTGTGGAAACTTACTAAGTTTTCATGAACAGTATTTTAAAGGCATATATAATTAAATAAAGGTACTGGTCAATGTTTAAAAATAAAGAAGATCCAGAAGTTGAGCTTAGTTTGCCTATATATATTAAAAAAAAAAATCTGGAGCAGCTGTCAGCTCACAGTAGTTATTTCTACTCTACATGACAACCGCAGCCACCATGTCTATGTTCCTTCACACCTGATACACCAAAATCAGTGGCTGAGTTACATATGCCTCCACATAGGTTTTTCCTTTATTTTTGTGACTGGCCAGCGATGAAGTCGCATCAGTGGTTGGGCAGGCACCTGAGCCGCAGAGGAGCCTGGCACCCTGCTTTCACACGGGAAGCGATGCTAGGACAAACACTGATGGGTCCTATCTTATGGCTAAGTGAAAATGCTGTCGTGGCCCACCAGGGTTTCAGCTATGCCTTGTGTGCGCAAACGGTGGAGCGATACCTAATGGAAACGATGACAGGCTCATGGTCCAACACAATTCCTGTCTTGGGAAAGGTGACTTTTTTTACCACCTGACTGCAGGTAAGTGGTTATCAGTCCCCTTCTGGGCTAGTTTATTTGGGTGCCTGTAGCCAGGTGCCAAGATGCTCTGCAGGTGGGACATACACAGCTTGAAAGTATAAAGCAATTATTTATTGATCAACACACATGAAACATAGCTAGGATTTAATGAGCTGCTGGGGCCAGCCCAGATAAGGCAGCTGGGGAGGTTTTGTTGTCTATGTAGGCATCAGTTATGTGGGGAGGGTTTTGTCTCTGTGATTCCCTGAAGCAGGTCCTTGATATTGCTGTCTTTTATTGGCGTTGATGTAATGATGTTGTGGTTGTTCATTTGATCAATCTTGTTGGCCTAGCTGGGTTTCCTGGTATGTTTGACTTGTGTGTGTGAGGGGTTTTTTTTGTTGTTGTTGCTGTTGTTTTGGATTTTTTTTTTTAAGACTGTATATCTTTTGACGTTGGTGGTTTTGTTTCTGGTGTCTGGTTGGGGGGCAAGGGCACTCTGGGGTGACAGGGGCTAAACAGCATCCCTGACAGAGCTGTAGTGAGACCTAGTGCAGTGGTAGTATCCATCCCCACCAGCCTGCTGCCAGCAGGTGTCCTGTCCTGCCCGGGGGTGGCCTGGGCCCTCTGTCAGCTGGAGGATTACCAGCCCCTGTTAAATATCCAGGCTCTCTGAGCCCAGGCCTAGTAGCTGGCTCAGAGGTTGCTTGCTCTTGGCCAAAAAGGTCCTTACTGCTGGCTGTGTGAGTTGAGCAGAAGGTGGAAGAGGAGGAAAACGAGTCTTTCTGAGCGTGAGCCCCAGGGCTGACTTCAGATGCTTGCTAAACCTACAGAGCTGTTGTGCAAAAAAGTGAATTTTGTTATGCTGAGTCTTTTAACATGTTTCTTTTTCCCTGGCCTGGTAATAGCTAATGCTGGCTGGGGTGAGGTGAGGTGCCTTCTTGGTGCAGATCCCTTGTGCCCCTGCTCCAGCTGGTGGCCACGGGCAGGACCTCAGTGGGTGCACAGCCACTGCAGCAGGCCCGGCTCTCTGCAAGCAGGAGGCCGTGGCGTGCAGGAAGGCAGGCCCTGTCTCCACCATGGTGCTTTGAGGAGGTCTTGTATTCAACAGGGTTCAGAGAGCTTGAGAAAGGGTGACTGGATCTATATATTTCCTCTAGTTGATGGCTTGGCTTGATCCGTACATTTTCTGTTTTTGGTGGATGACCGAGCGTTAGAAACGGTGGCAGAATTGGCATACGGTTATTTGTGGTGGGTGATGAGGATTTGGGGCTCAACCACCAGGAGTGTGAGGGTGAGTGTGCTGCCTGGAGGGGTGAGTCTTGGGATCAGGAACCAGGCTGACAGTGTTGGAGGTAGATCTTCAGTCTATGGACTTTCTTACAGGACTTCTCCAGGCACTGAGCAGCCAGAAAACCTTTTTAGCTGCCTCTCCAGGTGCCCAGGATTCCCAAACTATAATTTCATGACTCTTCAGCTGGCTGGAAGTATACCCATGGCAATTGGTCTGTAGCCAGCTTTTCCCCCTTTGTTCTCTGATCCTATTACCACTTTTACCCATATTGCATTAAACTTTTTCTGCTAGTATGAAAGTAAGCTATGTATAGCACAGGTTGTAGAAGAAATTCTTCACTACCACAAGAAGACCACCTGTTTAGCCTGGCAGTTGTGTATCTAGGTGTAGCTAAAGCAAAGTGTTATGATACCTACAAATCGTAAGTGCGTTAATCCGGATGTAATTAACGTTAGTTTGCCTTGATCCCAAATAAGAACATGCTAAAATTGTTAACAAAAACCAGCATGTGAGTATTTTGTAGCACTGATGACGTGGCTAGATATAACATATAACCAATACGACCACCAAAGGTACAAGATGAGTATATTTGCACATAGGAAACATGCAAGTAACGAAAAGTTGAAAGATAAACGTGCAGAGTGTCCTACTGAATGTACAGGGGTGAGCAGCAAAACCAAGATAAACATTGTTGGAAGCACCCTTTGGAGGGGTGGGGAGGAGCAAGCTGCACAAAAACCTCAAGGAGGAAGAAAGGCAGAGAAGAGAAGGCAAGCCTGCCTTGGCCCCAGCTTTCCTAGCTGAGGAGCTGTCAGTCAGGCCTGATCAAATTCACCTCTGCAATGAAGAACTGCCATCAGCTCTGTGGTGCTGTGTGCCACTCACAGCTGGTTTAGGATAGAGGTGTGAAAGGCTGACAGTTCTGCGTGCAGTGAAAATGATTAACAAGGTGTAAGGGCTAACCATTAGCATGTTGCTGCCAATAAGTGAGCTTAGTACAGTTTTGATTTAAAGTTTAAAGCTGGCCTGATTTGTCAGTCTTCCAAGCTTTTCCAGCATAGTGCACTCTAATTCCCTAAGCGCTATATTGAGATAATATGTATTAATTTGCAGCACAGAGCTGCTTTTCTTGACAAAGTAAAGTTGCAGCCAGAAGGAGCAGAAGAAAGCTAGCATGTTTAGAGGAGAGGAGATGGTTGTGCTCTTTTACTTTAAGGAAGAAGTCTGTATGACTATAAGACTATGATAGTCGGCTTTGGCTTGAAGACAGCTGTAGATGGCTAAAAGTAAGATAAAGGTCTGAGGATTGACTGTCCCATTAAGGGCAAGTGCTTCAGTGTTGTGATTTAAAACTTACACCTGCTGCTGGTCTTGCAAAACTGAGGCAGGGCTTTAAAACAGACTGTATGTGTTTAGCCAGAAGTCAAGGAAGGACTAATTGCTGACAAAGAAGGTGGACTACATTCACTTCTGTTTACAGTGAATTGTTCATGTCAGTGGAAGTTAGTGGTGTGAGCTGCTGGTGCAACTGGTTTTGCTTCGCTTAGCATTTTGCTTGTGATGATCAGCTCCTTGCTAGGGAGCAGGGAGTTTCAGACCTTGACCTATAAAGTGTTGGATTAGCCTACAGAAAGTTGGTTGCTCACAGACTGTTCTGCCTTCAAACAGTTAATGTGTAACTGAGATGCTTACATTAATGGCTGTTATCTTTTCATGTCAAGTGACTGAATTATTGTCAGGGAACGCTATGTGCTCACATAGAGGGAAGCTTCGTGCAATGAAAATGCAGGCGTCCTTTATCTGTTTTAAAGATGTGATTGGTTTTTGTTTTGTTTTTTTTTTTTTAAAAAAAGTCTGTTACAAGAAGAATATGGAGCAGTAACCCTTGCTCCTAAATGTAGGCAGTAATCTAATTTGAGCCGTGGAAACTGACTTCTTGAGCATTTGGTGAAACTTCTAATCCTTCTGGAGAAATAATTGTGTGTTAATTAAGAGCCAGAATTCCATGAGGCTTATTAGCTGTCTAGCTGGATCTGAGAAGCAGAAGGTTGAACAGAGTTTAACTAAAATTTAGAACTGTTAATTAGTCTCCTTTCTTCCTGGTCTCCTTTCTATTTTCTTGTTTTTGGTTTGTGTAGCGCACTTTGAATGACCTGTGAGAAACTACTGTGCTTCTGACATGATAGCTCCCAATTGTAAATGCTGTACTTTACTAGCTGTGAAAGAATAAAGCTTTAAAAGAGCTTGGCTTCCCTTAGCTACAAGCTAGCTTGTTATGGAAGAAGAAATGACAGAACTTGGAAAAAAGCAGGCTGGCTAATCTTGTTAAATTGGCTGAATAATGTTGCATTCAGGATTCGTGAGCTCCATGCTGGAACGCACAGATGCTTTAATAAACTTTAGATGACCTGTCTTGGTTTAGCGCTTTTTACAGGGTTCAGAAAATGTCTGATAGGCGTATGGAAACATAACATGAAACAGACTTCGTCATAGACCTCCATTGTGATAGTTATGAATATGGGAATTTGTGACTCTGTGAAGGTTGTACTTCACTGATGCGTACCTGGGCAAGATTGGGGAGGGGAAAGTAGACCCTGAAACCTGTTTTATATCTTTGAAAGTTTGTTACACAGTGCACACAGAGATGTGAGCTGTTTCCTGAGTTTATCACTTTGATGCTATGATTAAGTTTACTTTTGGGTGGGGAGGGGTGAGTGGGATACACAGTACAAAACTCCCAGGGATTCTGGTGTGACGTGAGGCGAGCTGAGCAAAACAGCTGCTATTTCAGCTCAATAGCCCCTGTACCCCCCAGTGAAATCATTTTGAGCCTGCTGAGTAGGAATGGTTTAAAGGTCTATTGTAAAAGACACAAGAATTCTATTCATTAATTAGACTTGTCAGAGTCTGCTTTGTATTTCCAACAGTGAATACACTTCATTCCAGGGGTGTCGTTAAGCCCTTAAGCTAATTTGACTTCCAGCTCTGGTTCTCTTATATTTAATGCCTCACCTCTAGGTGTTTTGTTCTAATCGCTGAAATGTTTATATTTTCCTTTCAGTTTATGGTATGTCTCAACTAAGAATTTGCATTAATATAAATGCATCTGCCTAATACAGATGCACTGCAAAACAGAATATGCATCAGAATGACTAATCCTGGTCAATTAACTGGTTTCGTACCAATGTGGTGTGCCTGTGTTTTCGTTCACAGCTTTGGTGGAGGGGAGAGGGCCAAGTTGGAAAGGGAAGTGCATTTAGTGTAGATAGCCCTTGAATTACAAATGGAAAAACTACTTGGAACTGTAAAAATGTCCTAACTGTGCAGATTAGAGTAGTTGTGTAGTATGACTATCATACTTCTACCGTCTTATTGTTCCAAGCGTTTGGGGTGATGGATTTTTTCCTTCCACATTTTTAGTTATTTTCCCACTCTTTTAAAGATGTATTTGCTTTTTATTGAGGGTAGCCTGAGTATAACCCTTGAAGCTAAATTTGAGGAGCACTTGAAACAATAGGGTGCCTGATCATAATTGTGAGAGTCTAGGTACGCGTGAATAAGAATCCTAAAAGCTCTGTTACAGGGTGCACTTATTGAGTGATTCTTCTGGCAGTGCTTGAAAAATTCCAGTACTAAATCTCGGGTTGGTTTCTTGTTACTATACTTACTAGCTTTTCTATCAAGTATACCGCACGGCATTCTGATCTGACAGCCACTTGGCAAGAGTTGCTCGCTTGGAACTATACTGAATACCTCTAGTTTGATTTTAAAGTTAAAGGATTGTTTTATGAAGGGTTGTTGGCCATATGCAGATCAGGCTCTAAACTGCAGTTTTGGACAACTGAATCCTCTCCTCTTTGACAGAAGAGAAAACTAACTTGAAAATATTAGTGGATTTATAATACCAGTCATCTTTAAGTGACTATGATTTGGAGAATACAATATCTGGAATGGAAGGACTCGGATCTTAAGGCAGCTTGCCTAACCCTGTTTGCTTGAGGAACATCTCTGCATGTATGCCTTGTTGCTT
>VYZV01001923.1:1138-17426 GCA_013401275.1 Pandion haliaetus | reverse complement strand
TTTTTTTTTTTTTTTTTTTTTTTCCAGAGGAGAATGAATTTGAAGACATTTTTAGTATCTGATAAGAATATAGTTTTTTTGAATGGTATTAATCTCCCAAAAAGGAGGGAACTGTTCAATATTTGTCTTTTGAATCCATGAAGACTCTTTCTGAGTTTTGAATGATGGCTCACATTGATTGCATTAAACTGAATAAAATTACATCCTTAGTATTGTGTCTATCTCCTCCCTCTACCTTTGACAGACCGTGAAAGTTTTAATGAAGTTGGAGGCTGTTTGAATGTTTTGTAACTCCAATTTAAGGAACAGTAGATACTGCCATAGTGAACTGGCCTGTTACTTGTTGGTGACCAAGGAAAACATTGACATGTGAAGAGAGTTGTTTTGAATGTGTACAAGTAAGAGTCATTGCCAAGCCATACTACAGACGTTCGCAGCTGTTTAATTCTTATTATCTTTGCTTTCTAATTTACCTTCTTCTCTTTTAAATTGCAGTTCAAATGTTTGGAGATTTGAACATATAATTAGATTTTGCTCACAAAAGAAAGTGCATTGTTCTTCCTGTCTGTACGTTCTCTGTGGGACTATGTTGTAAATTCCATAATGGACTATAAAACAGACTATTACATAATTGTACATATATTTTAGTCTAAAACCTGTAGGCTGTCAGATAATGCCAACATGCCCACAGTCTCTGCTAGCTAGATCAGGCTGAGCTCTGGGATTACTGCATAGACCATGTAGTCACACCTGAGATAGCGCTGGAGTGTAGACAAGGGCTACAAGGAAAAAATAGAAATTGGAAAAAAGGGTTTGACAAACCAATGTGTAGGCTTTTGTGGTACCTTCCTTGTTAAACTTTTCCCAAGGTAGAAATTATCCACTTATTTTACCCCCGATCTTTTCCTCCCATGTGATCTTTTACCTTTCCCCTGACAACACTGCTGCTTTGATATCACTTAATCAACAGACTTTTAGAAGTGTTTGTTTTCTCATTGTGGTCCATTTTGTCTACTGCATTAATGACTTCACTATTAATGAAAAGGAGGGGGAGGTTATTGCAGGAATGCTGGCTATTCCAATAGGTATCTACATGTATTGAAATAATAGAACATCTGGGAAGTTTCATTTTTAACTGGCATTTCAGAATTGATTGATGTTTATACTCTGTTACTTGCTTGGAAGGTGAAAGAAATCTTTATTTCTAATGGGTTAGATCTTTCTGTGGTTAATTAAAACAGAATAATTGAGTTCAGTTGATATGAAATGGTTCAGTTTAGTTGGTGATCTGAACAGTTAATTCAAGGTTTTATCACCTGATACTTGAAGTTGTAAGAAAACAGCAAACAAAAATTGCTGGGTCAAAAAGAATGTGACTATAGAGGTGTAAACACTGAAGTACCAAATGTAAGCAAGTACTTCTGGTTCCTCAGAGGAGTCCCTATAAAGAAGCACGTTACAGAACCTCTCATGTGTTTTATGCGTGCTGGGGCAAGGATTATTTCCACTTCTTGTCTCTGATATTTACAAGATTTTATACTATTTCCCCATGGTTTTGTGTTTGGTTTATTGGCTTTTTTTTTTTTCCCCTTCTGTTCTCCCCATGGCTAACATGTTTATCTCTCGCTGTGTTGGCAAATAACTGCTCAGCAGGCAAATGCCTAATACAAGAACATGGCAGAAGTTCAGGCCAATGACTCAGGACTCCACAGGAAAGCATTTTCTCTGCTGTCACTGCTCAGTGACAATTGATAGGCTGCTTCAGAGATGAATTGCGCTTTCCTGTATCATTGCTGGAAGATGGAGGGTTCTGTTTCAATAGGTTTCTGTTGCTATATGAGAATGATGGTCTGTAACTCTTAGCATAATAAGAAAATAAGGATTTCCCCAGTAATTCTCTTACTACATAGGATAGACACTGCATTGTTCTCATTTCATATTTTGAAAGATGAACCCTCAGGGTTCATGGAAATTTAAAATAACAAGCTGCAGATTAAGAGCATGTGTGGGATGTATAGTTTTTTTGACCTCCCCATTGTGCTGTCTTTGATTGAGAACAGATAAGATGAAGTGACCTGTGAGGGACAGAGCAGTAAACATTGTTCACACCTTCTGCTGAGGTTGAAGGATGCTGGTTTGATCACTTTGGAAGAAGAGAGTGGAGGAGAGAGACTTTCCCATGTTGGGGTGAAGTCATTCACTTTCTTGCATCCACATTCTCTATAGTAATTCCACTGGAACTTAAAGGGTGGTAATGAAGGAGTAAATTAGCCTGTATTTATATTGGATTTAGGTACTTAACACAGTAATATATACCTCTAAAGATCACTGTCCTTTTATGGAGCATGTCTTGGTATGAGTAATTAGTATTATCAATGACAGAATTTTGTTATTAATACAAGCCTGTTGCGTTTGGTCATTGAGACACGAAATATTTCCAGACTCGTGCTATCTTTGGATTTATCCATGTTCTCAAATTACGTGGCTTTTTTCCAGTGGTGCCGGAGGCTTGCTGGGTTAAATGATGTCTGAGGAAGGCTTTAGCGTTCACTGCTTGACTGCTTTATGCAGAATTAAACATGCTTAATGATACAGTATTATGGGTAGTGATGAACAAAATATAACTGCAGTGTACAACACTGATTAAATTACTGTGTTTTTCCTAAGCTAAACTTCTACATCAAGATTTAGAAGTTGATTAATGATAGTCATGCATGAAAGCCTGTCCGAATTAGATTCTTAAAGCTGCTGTAGGTTTATACTTAGAGAATTCTGATACCCTAGATTACCTATGTATGATGTTTGAGGTCATCTTCAGTAAGATGTGATGCAAGTACATGAATATGGAAGAAGTTTAAATTCCACTTTTTTCCTCTCTAAAATGTTTAGGAAGGGTGCAAATATTGCCACTGTCAAAGTTATATGTGTGTTATAAAATCTGTACCATTGATGCTCTTAGAGACAAGTGTGGCCGGTTTATATAGTTCAGGAGTTGTACCAAGGATATTAAGATCATTCAGGTGTTGTATGTTCATGACCTTAATAAACACATGACAGCTTTTATTATCTGAGGTTTCAAACCTAGTGTGTGGAAGGAGGGATGGTGCTAAGTGAGGCAGAAAGGGGAAGTGGGTGAGCTATTGCTTGTTTGGTTTGCTTATTTGTTACAACACTACTCAAGCATAACTTCCTTCATGACCTTTTAAATTATTTGGTACTTGATGATGTACTTCATTTGAGAGTGTGTCTTTAGCCTTGAGATTTAAAGTGGTTGTTGCCAAAGAATATTGATGTGCAGGCAGTTAATAGATTTTGATTTTATTGAAATGCTGTGGGGAAGCTCAGTCATTTGCTTTTTGACACTGACTGCATTGTGACAGTCAAGTTTTACTGGATAAACGAAATTTTTTTTAAAGCAGCTGAAACTTGCAATGTGTTGACTTCTATTTTCTTTTTTTTGTTAGTCCTACTGAACAACAGGTTTTAATTCTGCTAATGCACAGTGCTACTGTATTTTGTTTTGTAAATCACTTTCTTGGAATCTATAGGAAAAATGTATTTAATGACTGAGAACTTTTTTTTTCTGCTCATGAACCTTCTGTGGATTGATTCTACTTTTTAGACCTCACTTCAAATTTTCATCAAATATACCTACGCAGTTCTTGATTATATCTTACTTGCATGAAACTTATTTTAGACATTCGCAATATTAACATAGTTACAGGCAGTTATGACCTGGCTACCTGAAGGAAAAGAATAGATATGTGATAATTTACCTTTCGAAAGTGTCTTCCATTCTTCTCTTAAAGCTTACATTAATAAATTCCACTTTCAGGAAGGATGAAGTACTCTTTCTGTATAGCTTTTATTTCTTAAGAAAAGCTTTCCAGTTCTAAAGCTTATAGAATCCCCATTAGTGTATAAACTGATACAATGACTATAGTTTCTTTACAGTTTTCATATCATTTCTGCAATAAGCTATGCATATGCATTCCCATTTTTAATGGCTTTTTTCAAGGCTCACATGAAAAAGATCTCTTGAGTGAGATCTCTTCCAGCTGAGGTTGAAATTTCGCTTGGAGTTATGAACCCCTAAATACAGACCTATTAGGAAAATGCTGAAAAACATATTGCAAATATAATTCCCTAGTAAAATGTTGTGAATATCCCACATGCTGCTGAGTATTGTTGCTGTTGTTTGTACAAATGCAGTATACAAGGGGGAAAAGAAATCTGTCACTGTAAGACACTACTTCCGAGAAACTGCAATAACTAACAGTTTTCAACAATTTGTTTCTGGGAAGAAATGAAAGTTGCAGTTTATTCAGCTCCACTGTGTTAGTGATTGAAATGTGCATTAAAAATAAATCTCATTCAACTCTGAGGTCCCTAATTTTTACATTACAGTCTTAGAACATCACATGGAGTACAGCACAGGGCACATTTAACTGGATTGTGTTGGAAAAGGCTACCACAAGACACTCAGGACCAGATTCCCCAACAGCCTTAAACATGCCTTAATCCTTCTCACAGAGTGGGTGGGAAACACTGACTTTTGACATGATTGCATTTTACACTTGGTTTACACATGTGCAGATGTTGACACAAGGTTCAGAGCAAAATAAAGGGTGTCTCCTTATAAAGTAATATAAAGAGAAATAAGGTATTCAGCACGGATCAGGTAAATGCACAGTGCTATGAGTGTAGGATAGATAATTTTTTGTTGAATATAAAGTCTAATGATTTCTTTGAATAAATCACCGGTTATGGGTTTCTACTAACAATGCACATCACTCTCTTTATTACTAGCTTAGTGTGCATGAGAGAATGCAACACACATGACACAGCTGACTTGTTACTGTTTTCTTTAAGGCAGAAAAGAAATCTGGATTCACACTGATTCTCCAGTATAAATCAGATTAATCTTGTTCTAATTGTTTTCTCTTTAAAATGCCGTTCTTGAAGTCATCTGACTTCTGCTGTTTTAAAGTCACTGAGAGGGTGATCTGTCTTGTATCTCGGTCTCCCAGTTTCTCTTCATGATAGAAACAGCAACAAAAAAAAAAGTCTTAGTGCTGCTCTTACTTCCAGGGTAGTGACAGCATCTATTGTGAACATAGCTATCGTAAGAGGTGAACTGGATAATTAACATGTTCAATTCCAGCATCAAGCTGATAAGCCAGCATCACGTGGGTTGTACCATGTATAAATAACATGCCTGACTGTTTCTGAGAGTGCAGCTGAAATTATTTAGTTCTGATCAGTGTCCTTTGTTCTTCAGGATGGCTTTTCTAATATCTGTGGATAACGGTCTGTGACATGGCCTCTAATATTGTACAAACTTCAATGGGATTATTTCATGAGGCTGGTACTTGCAGGCTTTTGTGGGACCCAACTCACCCAACTCTGGACAAGCTGTCCCCTGTGCCACTTTCTATTAAAAACTCTCATGTTTCTTCCATGGGTCCTTTTAAACTACTGAGTAATTCCATAACGTTTCAGTTTTGTCAGCCACAGAAAACATACGGTGGTATTCTTCTTTCAGAAGGGGATGGGCTCCACCAGTCCCACAAATCACATTTGTGCCTTTCCAGTTCTCTCTTATAATTACAAATCCTAGTGATACTATGAACAAATGGGTCTTTGATTTGAGAGTTTCTTAAATATTCAAACTCTGCTGAGAATGGCTATAGGCTCATTACTTTGTTCTTCTTCCCACACTACTTAAGAAGCTTCTTGGCAATTTAAGATGACAATCATGTCATAGCTATCTCTTTATTTGGCTATTAAATTTTTGTTAATTTTGGAGATATAGCATCTAAATATCAGAAATGTGCAAAATTTTGAATTGATGTGGTGTGGATTTAACTTTTAATTAAGAGTATATTTTGAAGAAACTTATTATCTAGAACATCTGTACATATTTTTTTTTTTTAAGTAGTAAGAACAACAGTACTAACACACTGGTTACCAAAACTGCTGGGAGGAAAAAAGTATCATAAAAAGATTCACGTTTGTCTTTTAAGTCTTTAAAATTCATATGTCTTGCTGGTAAATGCCCCCTTGATAAAGTCAACCACAGTGGAGACAGCAGAGTGCTGAGATTCTAAGCAAGCCATCCTGAGCTAGGTTCTTGGGATAGAAGAGACACAAGTCTGAGGATGACTTTAAACTTAACTGATAATTTTAAGGACATCTGGTGTATCAAATTGGTAGTAATATTTCCTAGTATGTTGCAAAGCTTCAGTAAAATTACTGTTGTTACTAATACTGCATTCACTGGTATAAATGCTGAGCTCAAACCATGAAACAGTACAACCTCTTTATATCAAAGAACTTTTCCTCAAAACTTGAGCTAAACTAACAGAAATAGCCTATGGAGGAAAGTGGAAACAGAAAAAAGAAGGCTTTAGTGCCTGTAGGCCTCAACTAATTCCCTAGCTCTCTGTTAGGTACTCTACAAAACCAGAATAAGAGATTGTNGAAACAACAACCACCCCCATCCCAACAAAAAAAGCCTCACATAAACCTATATTTTATGAATGCCTTGCTTCCTCGGTGGTGGGAGAAAAATGGCTATGGTGCAATATAAAGGCCTGGGACAAAATGAGGAATAACAATCAAGCTGGATTCTGAGTTTAGTATTCCATCCACTATAGTGCAATGCCTTTCAAATGGATCAAGAGAAATAGCAATCAAATGGTGAGAGACGTAAGATCACAAGTCCATTAATTATGAAATCTAAAGAATAGATAGCATAAACTTTGAAGATGTACTGAATGGTATACACTATTACATGTGTACCATGCAAATTGCCTTGAACCCTGCATGAAAAGTAGTGGGCTTTTTTTGAAGAAGAAAAATAATGAATACGCTTTAGAAAGGTAATGACATGCCTATATATCACTGAAACAGGAGGCAGAACACAAAACAAATTAATGATTATTTGTAAACCTAATAAGGGAATGTCAAGGACAGCTAGTGCACCAGACAGTACATGAATGTGAATGTTAAAAGGGAAAGCAAACAGACACTAAGAAAACTACAGGAGTACTGTGTTATTAAAACCAAATATTAAGAGGACTTATGATTAACAGAAAGACTAACCACTCTGTTTTTCCTAATATCCAGGGATGTTTCTCAAAAACTTTAATGATGTAATTCTCTACTGTCAAATAAGGACCTTTTAGAGGGTGAAAGTATGGAAAGAGAAAAACGGGTTCTGAACAACAACAAAAATATCTTCTGTGAAGCTTGGTTTCTTGTGTGGCTATGAGTATGAAACCACTCTACCTGTGCACAAAGGGGTTTTTTAACATGGAAAAAAAATTACAAAATGCTAACCTTAAGCTGAGCCTAGTTTTTGAAGAGTTTTTTTGAGCAATGGCTGAGACATTGTTTGGAAACTTAAAAAAAAAAAAAAAAGCCATGGCTTTGTTCCTTTGGAGGAAACGCTGTACATTCTGCTATTGCACACTGTCGGGTGTCTCTGATCTAGCATCTCTCAAGGTTCTTGGAAGAAGAACAAGAAGTGCTTACCTAGGCTGGACATCCTATATAGAATCATAGAATGGTTTGGGTTGGAAGGGACCTTAAAGATCATCTAGTTCCAACTCACCTGCCATGGGCAGGGACACCTTCCACTAGACCAGGTTGCTCAAAGCCCCATCCAACCTCGCCTGGAACACTTCCAGGGATGGGGCACCCACAACCTCTCTGGGAAACCTGTTCCAGTGCCTCACCACCCTCACAGTGAAGAACTTCTTCCTTGCATCTAATCTAAATCTAACCTCTTTCAGTTTAAAGCCATTGCCCCTTGTCCTAGCACTACCTGCCCTTGTAAAAGTCCCTCTCCAGCTTTCCTGTAGGCCCCCTTTAGGTACTGGAAGGCTGCTCTAAAGTCTCCCTGGAGCCTTCTCTTCTCCAGGCTGAAAAACCCCAACTCTCCCAGCCTCTCCTCACGGGAGAGTTGCTTCAGCCCTCTGGTCATCTTCACAGCCCTCCTCTAGACTTGCTCCAACAGGTCCATGTCCTTCTTATGTTGGGGGCCCCAGAGCTGAATGCAGTACTCCAGGTGGGGACTCTCCAGAGCAGAGTAGAGGGGGAGAATCACCTTGACCTGCTGGCCTTGCTTCTCTTGATGCAGCCCAGGATATGGTTGACTTTCCAGGCTGCAAATACACATTGCTGGGTCATGTTGAGCTTCTTGTCAACCAACACCCCCAAGTCCTTCTCCACATGGCTGCTCTCAATCCAGTCTCTGCCCAGCCTATATTTTTGCTTGGGATTGCCCCGACCCATGTGCAGGACCTTGCACTCGGCCTTGTTGAACTTCATGAGGTTCACACAAGTCCACATCTCAAGCCTGTCCAGGTCCCTCTGGATGGCGTCCCTTCCCTCCAGCGTGTCAGCTGCACCACACAGTTTGGTGTCATCGGCAAACTTGCTGAGGGTGCGCTCAATCCCACTGTCCATGTCACCGACAAAGACATTAAACAGCATGGGTCCCAATATCGACCCCTGAAGAATGCCTTCATCCCCTGTGTTTCTCAAACACCCTTATGTTACTGTGGATTCTTGCCATTGGAATGTGTCCCAAAGGAATGCTTTTGTATTGGGAAAACTATGTTTCTTTGCAACTTCAACCTTCTGAAGGAGTGGACTGATTTTTACAAGGTATTCTAAAATAATGTAAGAAGGAAATAGTATTTGAGGAGCACTACACTTTGTCCTCATCAGGGAAGAACATTTTGGTTTTTTCCCCATTTAAAACAACTAAGTTTGTAAACTTTATATCTTATACTGTAATATAAATCTTCAATAATGAGGTAAGAGAATTGTTGCAATTTGTCTGTCTTCAGTGCTGAGTTTCAACCGACTCTAGTTCTAGCTTAATGAAATTCAAATAGCTGGACTGAAGGTTAGAAGGGGGATGACACATGAGGCTGATATTAATAATGTATGTGAGCAAATAGACTTGCAGTAGCAGTTCCAACAGTGTGGAACAAGTTACAAAGAGAGGTCTGTCTCAGTATGACCTGTGCTAGAAAACAGGATTGAAACTCAAGATCTGCAGTTTCAAAACACAGCTTTCCTGTCCACTGAGCTCCTGTCCAATAAAAGCCATCCCCCGCTGTGCAGCAAATGCCCACATCATTTCATAACAATCTGGCCAAATAAGCAGTTACAAATTTTTCCCTCCTTCTGAAGCTGTCAACCTTATCAAATGTGATGTGGAACTGAATTAGTATCTATGCTCGATCATTTGTCACAGTGGAAATAACAAGTTTTGGTGCTGGTTTGGTGACAAAGCAATAGCAAAGTATGTGAGAAATTACCCCATGTGCTAGAAAACATGAAACTGCCTCCTGTTTTGTGCTTCCCTAACAAGTAGAAAATCTTTGTAGTTCCATTAATTGGGTATAGATTCCCACCTGGCTAAATGGTAATGAAGTACAGTATCAAGACCTTCACATTGCTTTAGATTCTTCTGTTTAATAATACTGGTTTCTTTTCAAATAATGGTTTCTAGCTTCCTGTACTGTTCATCCTAAAGTCTGTCAGTGACCTGAAAGGAAGATAATCTTGTCTGTCATCTTCTCTCAAAAATCCAAGAAAAATGAATGCATCAGATAATGCTTATGTCTTACATGTTTGGTTTTGTGTCAGGTTCTGGATACACCTATGCCATTTTCTGGCACAGGGTGGTTGGTTGAGTATTCAACTGAGGATTCATTGGTAAGACAGTCTTCAAGTCATCTTGAACTCTCCCCCTGCCCATGCTGCCCACCCTTCCACCACCCTCAGGATTTGTTGGTGGCAATTTTTCTTCTAAACACCTGACAAGTATCTTGCATAGTGAATTAAGATAAGCTGGTAATTTGGGAAGTCCTGAATTAATGAGCATGCTTCAAATTTTGATAAAGTGTTTCGGTGATTTAGAAAAAGTTGGCATTTGCTGAGACAAACCTAAAAGTTAAGGGATGATTTTTATTGATGGGCAGTCGTTTATCAACCAGTTTCAATGGCTACAAAACTTTAGAAGTGACAGAGCAAGCCAGTGATAACACAGATAACACTTAAACGGGGTATTTATTTACTGTTGTCAACTGGGATCCATCAGATTTAGATTCAAGTAGTTGATCTGATGGTAAATACAGCATGTCTTTGTTTATAGGAAAAAATCTAATAATCTTCCAGTGCAGCATTCTACCGAAAGCTTTATCAGTCTTCTTTGTTGTGCAGTGAATTTATGAAGTCTCTCTTCCTACATCATCCTCCTGACTCAGCAGTATGTGCCGTAAAGATGAATGTTGTCATACCAGAACGGACACCTCTTCCACTTCAATCTGAACAGAGTCTTGCATTATGTGACAATTTTCTTGGTGACCGAAAGAGAAAGAAGTGTATTCTCTCACACTTTTAGCTACATAACTTCTTCAAAAGTACTCTTGTTATTCACTCAGTGCCCCTGGAAAGTATTGGAGAAAGATTATATTCCTTTCACAGCAGAAAGCATCACAAGTGTCAAATCTGTGGTGGTCCCTCGGTGATGTTATTTGGCTAGTCAACACAGACTGCAAGATGCATGCTCCCATGAATGTAATAATCTTTCTCAAAGTGCTTTATTCTTGCGTAAGATTTTCTGGAGTGTTAACAGCATCTTATAACAAGTAGCTTGGTCTGTTCTGTGTACTGCTATTCTCGTGTACCTCAATGGACTTATGGCAGTTTTTTGGTAACTAACCCACCAATGAAGGAAAAGAGATGAGTCACTCTTTATCTCATCCCTGTGCTTATAGTTAACTTAATCCAGGAAAGATTCTAGCTGATTTGCCCAAAGGCAAAGAGCAAGTAGGGGCTAGCATCCAGAGTTGCTCAGTCCGCTAACAAGCAGTCCTCATTTAAAAAAGAAGTACATGTCCTCATGGTCTGCTTTATGGTCTTCTGCTAGCAGACTTCAGCACATTTCTTGCCCTCTGGGGAGCTATGAATAGGCAGCTATGTCACTGCAGTTAGCATGGTGGTGTGCTGAGGTCCTAAATCCTACTGAGAGGAAGCCTTTAAAGCTGAAGTGAAGCAATTCACTAGCTATCGCTATCCAGATTTTGGGACTCCTGCTGGTTTGCATCCAAGCCCAGCGTATGGACAGAGCGAGTGGATTAGCCCAGAAAGCACTATAGAGGCATGGTGTTGGCTTTGTTTGCCTGAGAGAGCTGTTGCAGGGATTGCTTGGCAGCAGTTCTGGTTCAGCGGTAGCTCCTCAGCATCAAATGCAGTTTGCGGGGATGCGGAGCAGCGCTCGCCTGGGATATGGGAGACAGGAGCCTTTAGGTTTTGGTGATTTCTGAACCATTCTGCACTGCACTAGTCGCTCCTGATGTTGTATTCTTATTTTTCTTTGTTGAGTTGCTTCATTAGTCTTTTTTTTTTTTTTTTCCTCCTGACAGTTACTTAAGTCCTGCTTGTGTGCTTATGGAGAATGAAAACTAATTTTTAATTCTTTACGTAAACTTTCATAAACTGAGAAGCCAGCCCTGGGATATAGCTCTCAAAGTATGTCTTTAAAGATTTCTCTTCCACTGCCCTGCTGCTGTCCTTGCTCTGCATGCTTGTTCTGTTGCTGAGGTTGAAGCCTCATTATCACTAAGGAGTGAGTTTCAGAGTTTATGATAAATAGTCCTGTGAAAACCTCAGCTCAGTAATAATCAAAAAAGAAAGCAGAGTGTTAGGGGTTGTTGGGGAAGGAGCAGAGAACAAAACAGAACATCATGTATTAATCCCTGTTTTGCCTGTGTCTCGTTGAATACTGTATGTAGTTCTGGTTCGTGTCATTCCGAAAAGGATATAGTACATCTGGAATGGGTTCAGAGAACAGCCATAAACTGTAAAGCTATGGGATTGTTCCTTAAACAGAAACTACCAAATGCGGAAAAGCAGAGTTACTCAGATGGAAAGAGATGATAGATGGGGGTAATGTGATATAAATGTGCAAAATAAAGATATTTCAAGAGGGAAAAGAGAAATGAAAGGACATGAATTAGAGAAAAAAAGCACCTGCTTAACCTACTGCCCTGAGGGGAGGGAGGCATGCAGGCTGTGCCTGTCCTTCCTTCAAGAGGGAGAAGCCTCAAGTGGGGAAATGCCAAGCACTGGGAGAGGACCCCCATGCTGCCCTTCCCTTCCTATGCCTTTTGGGGCAGGTATCGGACTGCAGAGTCCAGGGTGAGAGCAGCAGCCTCCGGTGCTGGGACACAGCTGGGGCTCCAGTACCTGGCCCTGGGTGTTGTCCCTGCCTTCTCCTCCTTGCAGGGAAACCATGGGGGGTCAGGATGCTGTCCTGGGGCAGAAACTCCTGTTAGTGCTGCAGCCTGACTGCAGATCTTAGTGGGCCCTGGCTATATGAAAAAAGGAAGAGGAAAAGGAGGGCGTACAAAAATTAGTTATGGGTTCAGAGCATGTTTTTGAATCCACAATCAATTTTTTCTTAAAAAAAAAAAAAGCTCTATTTAAGAATACTTTATTCACATATAGTGACTTTTTTTTCAGAGTGAAGGAAAACTGGAACTCTCAATGACTATTTTTTCTTTTTTTGGTGGCAATTTGCTACATAAAGGGAATTCTGATATAACACTTGCAGGCTGACAGTCAGTTTAAAAAACCCACGCAGTTTAATCATTAAACCAACTACATATTGGCAAAACCAGCAAAATTTAAATTGGGTTAACTAGTTACTATAGCCTCAGGCTTCTGCATCAACTAGTTTGATAATTACTTTCCTGCTTGTCAGAAATGGAGAAATGCTAAAGGCAAGCTCTATACCATGTAACACACATGCATGAGTTCTGCATTTGTACTTGCTCACATGCTGACAGTGCGCTCCAGAAAAATTAATGATGCCAAACTCTAATGGCAAATGTCTTTTAAAGAGTGCTATTAAATAAGACAAGTCAGCCTTGAGAGCATTTTGTTTGTTTAAGGGCGGGGGGCAGGAAGCAAAACTGATTTGGGTTACATCTTAAAATTTACTTCTGGGCTTCTGAGGAGCAATGCTGGGAAACCAGTTTTTCCACTCTCAGCTCCTCAGCACTAAATTAAACTTTTTCTTTGGTTTCAGAATCCATACAATAACCATGTCTTATATTTACATTTGTAACTAGTTAAGCTAGTTTCAACATATCCCAGTTCTGTTCTTCACAGCAAAAACAGCCCACGCCGTCCTCAAATCTACCTGGTAACTTTGATTTCCACAAACATTTCTAAAGAAATTAAAACTTAAATGCAATTTTTTTTCTCCACTCTAACCAGTTTTGAAGGAAGACAGTGCTTTGCTTGAAAATAAGCAAATGACAGAAACAAGACTGGGTAGTAATAATTCCTGTTGACATGGAACTGTTGGAATCGCAAAGATGTTAAAGTTTTTCAGGATGGGAATAGATCTCCAACCTGGGACTCCTGTTAAAACTCCTTATAATGAAATCCTGTTGCACTACTGAGACCCAGTGCATCAGGTGAGGTTTGTTAACAGGACTTAATGTTTTTAATAAAACCAAAATTACATTGAAATCGCTTGCAGGAAAAGATTTGTAATATTCATACTGTGTAAGGCTGCAGGTCGTGCAATGTTGTGCAGTTATGAGTGTCAAAAGATAACAAGAGTCTTCCCCCAAAGGCTTGTGCTGCAGAGGCAAGACAGAACAGATATGGGGCTGGGTGTGACTTGCAGCACGCTTCCTGGGAAAGGGTAGGAGCTCCTGAACCAGTGATTCATGTATACTACTTCTAAATTATTTTTTTTTAAAGTTGCTTAATTCATTAATAAGTATAATCACTTAATAACTGGGTAGTCAAACTTGATGTGTTTACGCCTATGAAATTAAAAATTGCATGCTATGACATACCTGTCTGTAGCTAGGAAATGCATGTGTTTTACACTGTTTGTTTTACTGGATCTGGAAGATGATTTGATTGAAACTACGGTAATTTATTTTGTGGCAGTAGTTATTAATAAGGCACTAAAATAATATTACTAATTACAGACTAAGAAAATGACATTAGGATCCAAGACAGGGATCACAGTTCAGAATAGGCTATAACTTGGATCTGGTATATCCTGAAAATTGATATGCTGTCTCTGCAAGATTTTTAGCTCAAACAGTAGGAGATTCAAATATTATCTTGGTCAGAAGCTCTCAAACTCTGTGTGTTGTGAAGGAGCAGGAGGGGAGGGAAAGAGTCTTATATGTGGCTGGTCTGAAATCAAATTTATGTAAAGTCACAAGAGGTGAGTATAGCTGTTTACGCATACATGTGTGTGTGCTCTCTGTAAATTTAGGTGAGGGAATCAAAGTTGCTTGGTGTTTTATCTATTTCTACTGTATGTAAGAGCAGGTATTGAGTACACAGTTCAAAGATTCTCATGGACAGCCTAGGTGAAGTTTGGTAAGATGATTCCTACCATTTACTTGTTCAAAGAGGCAAAGGCTGTGAAGAGAGGCCTGAAAAGATGGGCTAATGAAAAGTCTTCAGGGAGAAAAGGAGGAGAAGAATGGAGGGAGATTCATGAGAACAACTTTAAGTAGGACGTAGCATATTATAGTGTGTTGGATGACTTACACAGTACAGAAGTTTGTTCAGTTAAAATGTATCGTTGGAAATTAAAAGCAAGTTGGAACAGATGAGTTTTTTTGAAATTATGCTAATACCAAATCTTTTCATTATCTGGATGTGAATAAAATACAACTCTTGCTCAGTCACTCTCATTAAGGAAGAAAGCTAAAAAAAAAATTCTTCAAAGGATGTGTAGTTTGGCTAAATTAATTCAGAGCTGAGAAACACAACGATTGAACTTTGTTCCTGCATCTGCCATGGCTGACCCTGCTGTTTTGTACTAGTATGTTTTTATGATACCATGTGGACTTATTTATTCTTTCAAATGTGTAGCTTGTCTAACTTTCCGGTGAGAGAACTTGAGTCATACAGTGAATATACTGAAACAAAGAAAAGCGCATTTGATCATTATGTGCAGAAATAGTATCCCTCAAACAAGCCACTTATGCCAAATCGAGTTCAGAAAGTGTGCTGAATAATTTCAAGGGATGGTAGGAGTCGTGGAAAGGTTATATTCCGATAGACTTTTGAATAGCTACCAGTTTAGACAGTCAGTTTCCAATGTGAGATCTGGAACTGTGTTAAGCATCTAAACTTCTTACATGGTATATGTGGAGAGCTGGACATCTCTGGTTGCAATACTGGATCAGTGTGTGTCATATAGACCATGTATTGCTGAACTTCCCTGAGGGAAATGCTGAGAGTGGGAATGGGTCTTTAAACTCCTGTAGAGCTAAAATTTAGACCCCTTTCTTGGTTCTTCTGGGGGATGTGCTTTCACCTTGTGGTCGACAAAACAAATTTATTTTTCTGAATATTGATGCCTAGTCTGTTTTTTCTCATTTTGTTTTGTTTTGTTAATGCATCAAGACATTTAGGAAAGCAAGCATATGCTCCCCTGTCTCTTTTCATAGAGTCATAGAATGGTTTGGGTTGGAAGGGACCTTAAAGATCACCTAGTTCCAACCCCCCTGCCATGGGCAGGGAGACCTTCCACACTTTTCTACCCTTTCCCCTGCTTAGTTCACCAAACATAGCTCACTTGTTAGTACACTTATGTAGGATGTGAAATCAAGGTGCAAGTTTCTTCACGATGGGAGTTTGCTTTTTTTGGTTTTGCCTTCTAAACTATTTTGCTGAGTTAGTCTGTGGTATTTTCTAGCTCTTGAATTTAATTTTATGAACAGTGAAGCGACAGCAAAGATTAATTGGGCCAAATGCACATTACTCTCCTTTCCCAGGGAAGTGACCTGATTATTAAATATAGGCCTGGTTCCTCCATTTCCTTCTTCAAAGATTACTTATTAATATTGTTGAAATTATTTATTCAATATGAAATGCATGCTTCAGGATGCAGACCTACATAGCTACCAAATGACAAAATGGTTAGAGCTTTCTCCCTCTAGCCTATTGCTTCTTTAATTATTATTAGACACTCTAATAGCTTTAATAAGAGGGTTAGAGAATAATTCTATCTTAGACATCCATTGTTCAGTTTTTAGGATGACTTCCCAGACTGAGGGTCATCTTTATTTTAGTTTCCTCTAGCAGAGGATAATTGTGAGACTACAATATCAGGATGAAAGCGTTCCTTGCTTTTGTTCAGCCGTGTCGTTCCTAAAAGGAAATCATGGGACTAAATATCTATCAAATCAGGTTTCTCAAGAGCAGGGTGGCG
>VYZV01001922.1:9973-37451 GCA_013401275.1 Pandion haliaetus | reverse complement strand
TTGCTACACTGATTTCTAGAATGAGGCCATAAGAACTCATCCCATTGATATTGTTTGTATTGTGAAACTGCTTTTATAAGGGGAATTAAAATCACTGTGTCAAATTAAAACAGTGCTTTCTCAAATCAGCTTTGTCCAATTCTAGATTCTCCCTAACCTGCCAGCAGCTCACCAAGAGCAGTACAAACTAAAGGTGTTGCAGAACACAAATGTCTGTTGAAAATTAGTTCTACTGAGATTCTCAGACACTTGTATTCTGTAGTGTGCCATATGTGACAGTATTTCTAAGTACAGCTCAAGCTGTAAAGCCTTTAATGGTTTAGGACTCCATTGCTACCTCTTTCTTTCTGCGCTGCTATGGCAGTATTTTATCTGTAAGATGCAAGAGCTGAAAACTCTCTTTGCATAAGGGGAGGTGCTGACACAGCTTTTTCCATCATGGATGTGCTAGGACTTCAGAAATGTCGTCTTCCCTTGTTCTGTAAGGGGCCAGATTTTAACATCCCCAATACAAGGAAAACCAGCCTTGCTCTTCTTTCTCCATTCTTTTAACAAGGCTAATGTAAGACAGAAAGATAAAAAAGGCTCTTTTCATATTATAACAATCATGGAGCGGTATTACTTGAGGGAAGGCAATCCAATAAATTCATCAATATACACATGACAATATGTGTTTGATTAATGTGAAGGGAACCAGAGTAATTGCTAGGTGTTAGTAAGTGTAACAAAAAGAAATACAACTACAAAACCATAAATTCTCAATGTAACAACAGTGATCAGAGACGTGCTTTTTTCCCCAGCTCTTGCAGTACCAGTGAACATGTTCTTGACAGCAGGGGAATCAGGGGAGACAAAGGGAGTTAATTCTGCTATCAAACCTAAAATTTTATTTTCAGATTAAGCTAAAAATAAAAGTTCACAATATGTTGGTGCTAAATAGTTCAACAATAGCGAAGCTATGACTAAAAGCATGCTTCCAGGGGAAGGAAAGCATGTAAGAAAGCAGTAAAGGGAGACAGGTTCTCTGCAAAGTGATGCACCAGCCACTAGGGAAAGATTTCTCTCCACAGAACACAAAATCCCATGCAGCTTAAGATCGGTACTAAATTAAAGTAAAAGCCATTCTACCCTGAACACTCCTGGCATCCCGCTCCACCTTAATGACTTGTCCCTGTCCTATGCAGGTCTATATATTTGGGCACTCACTACTCTCCAGCTACCACTTGTGCATTAAACTGGAAGAGCGTTGTATTTCGACAGAAAGCTCTACCTCTTGAAAGACACCAGCTTAACTGTGCAAACTTACTGAAAAGGACTCTGGGGCACCCTTAGTCACCACCCCAAGGAATCACCTCTTTATGTACGTATTAGCAACCTACTGACACACTGTCATTACTGCAAGTTGCACCAGTGATCATCCTCCCCTCCCTCCCCTAAAGATGGAGCTACTGAATGGAACAGGTACTTGAACTTTGTTAGCACCTATTTACTGTTGGAATTTGTATCATGACAACTGCCAACTGGGAGCACTTCAGCACTCAAGAAATGTGATGTGCGATTAGCACTGAATACAGCCCTCTGAACCAACGACAAATATTTCAACATTTTGTATTTTATTTCCAGCTTCAACCCAAAGGACTGACAATAAAAAAAATCCCACAGACTTCAAAAATAATATATTATTATTTGTAATAGTCTTAGAAATCTCTTGTATCCTATTAGGTTTCCAATTAGAGCTATCACTACATGCAAGTAATATACTGCCAGACCTCTGTATTGGAAGAGTGCAACATCTTTGTAAGACATCAGTAGGTTTTAGCAGTGATGTACTAAGCTTACCTTTTAAGCTTTTCATAATTCAATTAACAGAGCGAAATAGCTCTAGACATCCAATTTTACATATTAACATTGATTTCTTATAAAGGAAAGACTGAAAGAGGAAGATGCAAGTCAGCTTCAGAGTGTAATATTGTTCGGATTTAAATTAGGATTAGGTAATATCAAGCAGCTCAAGAAGACCTAGTGCTTAATAGAAAAGTGACGATACTGGACCACAGCATAAGTGCAGTGGCATTAACTTCTGATGGATATATAAAAACTATCAAATGTTAAAGATTACATTCTTTGTTTAAAATCCTTGCAATTATCTGCTTCAAAAAGAAATTCACTGATGCATAGATACAGGGCTCACAGGCACAGCTGCCACCTTGCCTGATGTGTGTCACCACTGCTCAAATTAAGTGTCTAGATCTACTAACACAACATTTTAAAGCTGCCCAACATATGACCACTGGGAAGACAATTTTAACCAATTAAAATAGAAATTGTTTTCACTGCAAGACAAGAGTACGAGAGCAAAAACTTTCTGTATTGAACTCAATAGCCCACAACCTCTTCACTTCCAAAAAAAACAAAAACAAAAAAAAAGAAGTGAGACAAAGACCAGTAATGCAGAGCAAAAGATGACATCCAAAAGAAAACTGAAAAAATCCCAACCCATCGTTATCAGATTAGGCCGCATATGTTACACAGCAGCGCAGCTGAGATCCTTCTTCCCTGGAAAAACAGTGATATACCCAGCGAAGATGCCCTGCACCCACTGTAACAACTGTTTCTGATCATTCCCAGGTTGCTGCTGGCTTATCCTCTGGACAGATGTTATATGACAGTAACACCTTTTGGAAAGTGCCCAGTGCCAAGGTAGTTTTTGTTCAAGGACTATCTAACTTTCCAAGTCTAGAAGCAGCAGTCTGAGTCCTCCTGGTAAATGCAATGCAGAGAGAAAGTCTTGGCACAGGTGAGACTCAAAAGTTCTGCCTGGGCCAAGTCCCAACCAGCCTTGTGCTGCTTTAGAAAAACCTCACCTTGCTCTGCCTCCCTTTGCTGGCAGGCACCATGTTCTTTCTCAACTTAAAAACCAAACAGGTAAATTAGAAATGCCCACACCAGAGGCTGGGGACCAGAATGATGCCTAGGTAAATTGGCTGCACGCTTAGATGCCTTGCAGTAAATTGTAAACAACTGTAAACATAGGACTGTCACAAAGATTAAGTGTTCATGGAGAAGACACACACACACCTTTTCATGTACTGAAAAGGCTGAAACGACAGATAGTCTGCAAGAACAGCCAGACTGTGTTTTTTTTGTGTTAAGCCAGCCAGATACAACCTCCACCCCAGGCATACATTATGTGATACCACTCTCATATTTTTGGTGCACAAACTCAGCTGCCTCCTCTGCCCGTCCATCCCTGGGGAAATCACTCAAAGTATGCCTGTGCCATGGAGGGGAGGCAGGATTTTCTGGCGTTCACCACATACAGCTAATGTGTGAAAATCCCTGGGAACACGCTGCTGGTACTTTCCAGGAGAATGACTCAGAAAGAGCCCACTGTTTATGTCAACTTGCTAGTACATTTGGAAACTACCTAGTCCTCTCTAGCAGTTGACCAAATGGTAACATAAGCTTTTCCTCTAGTGAAAATACAGCCCAGTGAATACTTCAGTTCCTCCTCTTTGAGATACGGAAAGCACGCAATAACAGGTCACAGTAGTGATAAATGAATCAAAAATTAGTCAATGCTACAGACACTAGGTTAATACCCTGCTATACCAGAGAGACATATATTCCTTTTAAAAGCTAACTAATTTAGCAGAGTAGTTTAAAAATGCCAGACAGCTATCTGCCACAGTGGCGAGGAGGGCAATTTCATGGTATGTTGAAGTAAATAACAGCTAATGAAAATGTTTTTCATATGACAATACATTTCACTTAAAACCACAAGTAACAAACCCACCAGCTCATACTCCGACTACTCCATCTCCCTAGATTCTATTTTTAAGGCTATTTTGCCCTGAACAGGAAGACTGTGATGCAAGTACCTAAGCTGTTTTGAAGTTGCACACTTGTGGAAAATAATTTCCAAAACCACTGCAGACATGACCTTTTCCAAGGGACACAGATCAAATCAGAAAGCAAACAACATATTAATGGCGCATGGGAATTCCAAGGTGGCAGAGAATCTAATGATCCCCAATGTAAAACTGCACTGTTACAAACTGATAACAACATCAATTTTTTTGTTGTTGTTTTATTTTGTAGTAAGAAACAGTGAATGACTGAACATGGAATTGCATCTCGGTCATGTATACATCACCTTACTAGGCAGCTTTAGGAAATATTTAGTTGACTGTTAGGANTTTCTTTTTTTTTCTTTTCTTTTTTTTTTTTTTAAAGATGCAAGCCCAAAATAAGCCCAAAATGCATTAGACATTTGGACTGGCAGGGAGGCAGCATAAACTTCTGGTGCACCTTGATTTTCCCTCCTAATCCACCCCACTCGTGACCTCAGGGTAAATACGCTTTCTTTCCTGGTAGTCCACCAAGTGGGTCCACGCTGAGCTTGCCCACCTACATTGTCAGACTGAATCTGGTGCAGAGATTGCAAAAGTACCCCAGAAGTCCTAGATCACTGGGGGAGGCAGGTGCAGGGTCTACAATGAAGCAGGACAGCTCATCTAGCTTAGCTACACACACACTTGCAAAACCCCTCATTCAAAGAAATTTTGCTCTACGGATCTCTAAGCAAGCTGTGTTAAAAATGGGAATGTCAAAGAGCAGAGTTAAAACCAACCAAGCAAAAAAGCAGCTAATTCTTTGGCCACCATATCACTTTGAAAACTTCGTATTAATGCATAGCTCTAATTTTAGAAATAAATTGTTTATTTCCTGGACATGCTTTAGCTACCAAAATGTATTATTATTATTTTTATTACTATAGCACTGAGACACTCCGTTCACAGACAGAACCCCACTATGCTAAGCATGCTACAATGCAATTCAAAAACTCGTGTACACAAAACTTACACAGGTTTTTCAATTATCAAATAAACATTAAAACATTACACAGTTATTAGGAAGAAATTCAACCAGACAAGACAGAAGTAGTTAAAAGGATACCCTGGGCCATCTATTTAATTGCCATTTTCCGGTCAAGTAGTTTAAAAGTGGGATATAATTTTTTTGCCTCCCATTTTTAGTCAAAGAATGGAAATAAAAGGAAAAGAAAAAAAAAAAATCACAACACAACAAAACCCCTCCTAGGCAACCGTGGAAAGTTAAAGGTAATATACTGAATTTCCACGTGACTACCTGAATCAGAGTGATATTTTTTGCCCACTGTCATTATACACAGCCAAGCTGCTCCTCTGTGTTAACACTGGTTAAAAATGATAGATTGACTATAGGTGAAATGCCTACGAGCTCAATGAGAGACAGAGGGAAAAGACAGCAAGAGAAAAAGTTGCAGCTCGCTTTAATTAAAACATAAGAAGGGAGCAAAGAAGGGAAAGAAGAGGTAAGTGAGCAAAGATGGAACCTTATATCGCTACAGCAATCCAAAGTATAAAGTTGTGAAACCAGAACTTAATTCTCTTTCTAATGCATGTTCAGGGGCATGGCTTTCAAGTACAAACCAGTAAATATTATTATTTTTCTTGTAACTCATTGAGGATACTGTATTTTCTGTCTTAAATTTAAAACGGCAGTCACAATATTGCACAATGGTAAGTACCTTACAAATCCCACCACATTTCTAAGAGAAGAGCATGCACTAAATTTCTGTTCTAGCATTTCAGAAAGCTTTTCCCTTAAATATCAGACTAATGTAAAATTGGGGAGGGGAGGTTTGAAGAATTGCACATAAATTGCACAAAGCTTAAACTGGAGGATAAATGGTGCAGCGAATTACATTCTTACGAGGTTAAAAAAGGAACTAAATAACTAAATAGCTCTGATAATGGAGCTGATAAGGTGTTATGCAGAGATTTATGGGACTTCAAGGAAAACTGTTTCAGGGGGTTTTCTTTGTGGGAAGGAAAAAAAAGACTAGGTTTTCCAGTTTATATAAAAAATACTTGGCAATAAGATCACACAACAATCAAGAGGCTTACTGTTGCCAGGATCTCACTCTTTTCAATTACAACAGGAAGAGAAATGCCCAGGAGTACTTGCAAATTTAAGACCTTCACCTGAAATATTTCAGTCTCTGAAAAATATTACTGTGAAGTTACTACTCAACTACTTGGTGAAAAGGCCAACCCTCTTGAATAATTTCACTGCAGAGTTTGATTTTTAAACCAGGCTTCAAAGATTTAAAATAAAATCTCAGTTAACAGGGAGGTCAGAAGGAGACTTATGATATTCTCAGGAGTGTGCTGCAGCTCTATTTAGTTTAACAATAACCACTTCAATTTAGGAGCAAGTCCTCGTAAAAAGGTCCAAGAGAAATTAATCCATTTAGCATTAGTTCCAAAATTGAAAATAAATCCAGCCTGCTCAGCTCTCAAGGGCTCCCGTTTTCCTTTGCAGTGGCTTCTTCCCAGCCTTCTCCACCTCGAAGCACTGGAAGTTTGTCCCATAACATGAAGGAACATTTTCAGTGTCCAACATGACTGCAGAGAGGCTGTTGCAGTAAGTCTGTGGCTTTAGTATGTACAGTATGCAAATACAGAAAATGTTAAACGAAGTAGTCAATGAAATTATTTTCATTGTATGCACATCTGTTTTCCTTTTCTCCTCATAGTTATAACTTGACACCGTGACCAAAAATTAAATAAATTAAAATGTACTGGCTTATATTTGACTTTGCATCTCCCATTAAATAACACCCTGCACAAGAAACAATAAAATAAATTGGGCAAGAGTAGAAGGGAATCTGACTCGCCTAACAATTAGCAATGGCTTATTTAAAATGACAAGAAGATGTGATGGTAGAAACTGTGCTCTGCCAGCTTAACCTTGTGTTATTTTTACATCAGTTTCCTTCCTGCCATTTGTCAACTGGACTATTAGCTGCCAACATGGGGACAGAAATTCCTTCACATCATCAGACCTCATTTCCAGATTTAGTATTTATGACACAGATGTGTAATTTACATTTGGTAAGCAAAACTAGGTGCCATTTGCTTGGGGCCTTTTCACATTCTGACAGGTTTTGGGAAGTTGGTATAGAAATATAACCAGTAAACCTATTTGTTTCTGTAATTGTAATGCTTTCATAAAGTAAACATACTCTTAAAGTGGTTGCCCAGCATCAAATTGACAGTCCTGTATTTAAAGACAATAAAAGAGAATCAATACTGTTAATAAATATGAAAGTTCTTGTATCACTAATCTCAAATGTGGCGTACCCCTCAAAAGAGAACAAAAGCTCTACTTCCTCCTGGCTCTTATTGGGACATAGTAGGTACTTCACACATGGAAAAGAAACTACCCCCTCCAACAAGAAAACAGTTCAATAATGCCCCCTTGCTCCCCATAAGCAGCCCTAACTGTTCTATGTTAAATGATGAGAGCGCTCTCCCCTAAATACCATGCTTTATCCATTAGGGAAAACAGAAATCCACCACAAATAACCCGCCATTCTAGAATCAAGCTGGGAGCTACATCTGTGTTTCTGTCCTCCATGCCCATTGCCTGTCCTCTTCCTATCAGTGTGGGAATATGAAAGGTGGTCTCAATAAACGGATAAAAAAAGCCCAGTGTGTCATAAATATTTAGGCACCCTGTAGTACATCAACTGTAAAACTGCTAAGTTTGGACCCACATGATCTGGAGGCTTCTGTCTATTCAAAAGGCCCCTGCCCTGTTTAGGGGGGGAAAAAAAAAAAAAAAATCCCACCTATTTCATTAAATCTACATATTCAGCATTGAGATAACACAGTGGACTGGTTATCTCAGACTTTATCATCAGTTTGCCCTATTGATTTTGTTATAACTAGTAATTCTGTAGATCAAGAAATGCATATGCTAAGTAACTTGGACTGAAAGGGCAACAGCAGCTACAAACCAGCTTGGAAAAAGTGGCCCCAGAAAGTTAAAGACGATGTGTAACACTTGGCAAGTCACCCCTGCTATGCTGAAAATTGAAAGCAGACAAGACTTTCGAACTCCCTCAAACTAATAAGGACATGGTTCTTGTGGCTTCACCCAACTGTCTCCTTGAGCTAGCTTTCTTTCTTCGAAGCATGGGGAGGAAAAGGGCTATTTTAAAGAGGACAGACAATAAATTGCCAGACTGGTAGCTACCATATCTCTTGCACTGAACTACAGGAATTCTGTTTAAAGTCTGTACTCAGAACAGATGATGCAGTATTTTAAGATTGCTAGTTTAAGTTTTCAAGAGAACATAACCTAAGGAAAAAAAAATACGCTCATGTACCACATGCTCTGAAACTGATCTGCCTGTCCCACCACCTACCTACCAACCAAACAACCAACTTGCCCTAAAAACATGCTACAAATTAAAACAAATCCATCAGCCAGTCAACACCAACAGACTCCCTTTCCCATTAGATCAAGGATGGGTAGAGTCAACAACACTAGAGAATACAACTAGAGAACCAGGTCATCCCATTATCTTGTCTTCACATCATTATATTGCTTTCCATCAGCATACCAATGCTGATACTGATAATATACTTTGATTAGCAATATTATACTACGTTTTGAGGGACATAACGATACATGAAACCTAGGGGAAAAAAAATAATCTGGATGTCTTCCCCTTCTCCTTTACCTACATTAAACTCTTTATATAAGCTTCCTTTCCTTGCCATTCACTAAATAAATCAAGATCACTGCATTTGGATTAACCTATTTTACTGCAGGTGATAACAGCAAAATTACACAAACCACCCAATACCAAAACAAAATTTGGTTACTCAAAACATCAAAATATTCTCAATTATGCCACACTACCCAGAGCATCTCTTTCCTGATTTTCACAGATCTGAACTACTATTAAAGTTGCCTAGCAGAAAAGTAATTTGAAAACACTGCTTTTGAGTTTTGAAACAGTGATGTGCACAGACTAAGAATATTATCTGAGATCTGAGAGTTTACTATTTTTTAAGTAACACAAGATTACCTACACTTTAATACAGCACAGCTGCCAGCTGACTACATAGCAGTCACTAAAAATTGTTTATATACCACTGCAAGTTGTTCTCATTAATAACAGTTGCAAACATGAGCCAGTCACAATAGCTAATCAGCATTTATTGTAGCAGATACATACACAAATATTATTGTGAAGCTGACATGCGGGCAAAAGCTTGAAAAACGAAAAATCTGTCAAGGGATTTAAAAACAAAAATAGGCTTTTGATTTTTTGATAGCATATTCACATGCATAAGGATAGCCTGAATAGGCATTTGTGGTGGCTTTCCAAAGTTTTGTTTATTTTTTGTTTTCAAACTATTAGGAACATTAAATTTAACCCACATAAGGAGCCACAAGAGGATTAAGCAGTGCTCTTAAATAATATATACAGTTTTGGGGCCAACGTGCATGCGTTAACTTGAAGGACAGATACAGTCTTTCATAAGTTACCTTTTTTCTCCAGAGTCCTATTTGGCAATTGATGTTAAACAACTTCCCCCAAAGCAAAAAAACCCCACATAATTGACTTTCAAGCTTCCCAATACCTTCAATTCATGACATTTTTGTCTGGAAGTATCTCCTGAATGTAAGGAAACATTAAAGACAACGAGGTGCCAGGCAATAAGAGTTTCAACTCAGGGCATTACATCACTCACACCTTTTATAAAAAGCACGCCACATTTACACACATAAAAGCCAACACAGGTGTCTGCTCCTCCCTGAGTTCCACCAAAGAGAGGAGACTTAGCCACAATTTAATAAGCTGGAAAGACAAGACCCAGGGGTGGCAGTTACGTTCTGCTGACCGAGGTCCACAGCAGGCAGGTAAAAGGGAACTGCCAGGGAACTGCCAGGGAGCATGAGAAGTCCAGGCATCCTCCTCAACATCAGACCTGGTCCCACACAGTCTGGAAACTTTGCTCCTTCAGCTGATCACTGGCATTCTTAGCTCAAACTACATTTCAACCTTTCACCGTCATGAAAAAAAACCCACCACGCTAAGTTTACACTGTAATTGGCTGAAAACACTGATGTTAAATAATACTTCACGTACGTTCCCATGGTCTGGAGGCTTTTCTAGTCATTAAAAAAAAAAAAATATTCTCCTCAAACTTCCTGCACAAGCCATGAAGTTCACAGAAAAGAATCTTTAGTGGCATTTAGTAAAAATTTGCATTTCTTTATTGAATACTGAAAACATTTTAATTGGTAGTAGTACTAGTGTGAGATTTTCTATTACATTTCATAAATAGAGACAGAAGGAGGAAAGAACACCTCAGACACATGCAAGTGTTTCAGAGGCAGCAGTTTACATTTTCTGATCTTTTAACCTGAGCATTGTTACAAGTAACACCTTACAGGAAGAGTGACAAGATTAGGAGATATGTTTTGAGAGCTATGCATCACTTTTGTTATGCTGTAACCACTTCCATACATATGGCAACAGAAATAGAGAGGCATGCCTACAAAACTGTAAAACTGACACAGAGAGAGAGGTACAGTTTGCACCTAATTTTACACTACCAATTCTTTGAAGAAAAACTGAACACGTTACTTCTAATTAGGCACAAATATCATAAATATGAAACCAGCATAATAGCATACAGTAGTATGGCAAAACACGTAGAAGAACTGACAGCCTTAATACCCATGCTTGATGTAATTTTACATACATAACAACATAAGAAGAGGAAATAAATCTATCATTAGCTACAAATCACAGGGATTTGGGGTATGAAGGTAGGGAAAAGCACTGTAAGAACAAAGGAAAATGACTTGTTTCCAGTCACTACAGCTTCATTCACTTTGATTTTCTCACTAAAAGGCATTTCAAGTATTCCTTTTAGTGAAATAAAGATGTTCAAACAGCAATACGTCTACAATGTAAATATATTTACACTATGTTAGAAAATTCCTCAGCCAGTCTAGGCAATCCCACCTGAACTTTTGACATAAAATAATAAAGAGATATTTCTTCCTTTAAGTTTCTATGTCAAGATCTCAGTTCAGAAAGGCCAGTAAATAAAACCCTCAGAGTACACACAAATAGCCTTCTTAATAAATCAGTAAGAATTGACAAATTCCAAAGGCAGCTGACACTCCCATCATTAAAAGACTTCTAATAATTTTTTATTTTATATTGGGCTTTTAATCAAATGTAATTAAAAGTTATGATGACACAACTCCTTTTTTCCAATTAAGGCAAACTAACCAAAAATAGTTCTCTTCTGCTGAGCCTGTGCCTGTCACAGAAGAATAAAACAGATCACACACACAAAAAATCATCCCAATGGTAATATCAGGAACAGAGTAGGAAACTAACCAAGAATAAAATTACTTTTTCATTTACTCTGTATAAATATATGTAAAACTACATGTCACACCCATAATTTTCAAGCCAGGGGATAATGATACTACAAACTTGAAATTTGATCAGGCAAAGACAACCTTAAGATTAAGTACTGGAGTAAGACACCAACGTATGTGTGCACTCCTTTTCAGCTTTTAAGACTCAATTCTCTGAGAGGGATACTAATTTGACAAAAACATTACGGGAAATAGTTTTGGAAATTACTCTTAAAAGTTGCTTTTGTCGCACATATATATATATATATACATATGTGTGTGGGTGTTTCATAATGCACAAACCTTTTTATAACACAACTTGCAAAGATTTTTTCCTAAACCAAGTTTTCCCCTATAAAACAATGTTAAAATAAAGCTCAGTCCACCCATAACTATAATAGAAGTAGTATTACTGCAAAGACTTTGCACAGGCCAAATGCAAATTTTGCCACAGAACTTTGTTCCTCTACTAGCTTATCAAAAGAAATACAGGAAATCACCAGGCTGGATCTGATTTGAAGTCCACCTATTCCAATGCCCTGTCTTTCACTGGTTTCCAGTGTCAAATGGGGCAGAGATGGGCATTGGAAGGCTCCTGCCAGGTCTTCTGCTTTCCCCTACTTTAGCAACATCCTCAACGCTAACTGATTGAGCCTCAAAACCAGGCATCTATGTTTCCCTTCTGAAATCAGTATTACAAATAAGCTGCAGTAATTCTGTCTGATTTTGCCCTCCATACAAGTCCGAGTCTTTTTGAAGCTTGCTAAATTCCTGGCTTCAGCAATGTAATACAGCATGGAATCTCTGTGTCTAATTTCATTCTGTAAAAATTAAATAAATTAAATTTCTCTATCTTTTAATCTCATTCTATATGCCTTTGTTCTTGTGCATCACAGAGGAAAATAATCCTCCAGTCTATTTTATCCAGAGAATAAAAATAAGGAAAATAAACATTCAGTCTATTTTCTGAAGGAAGCAATCCCTGTGTCTTCACATGAGAACTCTTCCAGCTTCTTTTTTAATAATTTCAATCTCTCCTCTCTAAAATCCACCTACTTCTCCAATATTCTTGTTGAGATAAAGTGGACAGCATTACACACAAGTTGATGGACAAGGCATTACTTTGTATGTGTCTATAGTAAGCCTTTTTCTCATTCACATGCCAGAAAAACCTACTGCCCTTCCTTTTTCAAAATGGGAAGACTTAGCACCATAGGTATGCCCTTAATAAGCACTAAGCCAGTAAAGAATAAGTTTCTTCCCTACTTTCAAAGTAAGAACTTTGCAGCAGACCATGCATTGTTAAAGATCTGTCATGTTAGCAAATACATTTGTCAAGTGTCTTTCTAGAAGCCAGTACTTCTGTATCAGTCTGGGCTTGTTGAAGTCAATGACAAAACTTCCATCAAATTCAGCAGAACAAATTCATATGCAACACAGGACAGAGAAATCTCTTTTGGGAACCTGGAAAAAAACCAGCATTGACTGCAAAAGCCAGATTGCTGCAAAGCACTTTGATTGGGGGTTTGCTTCATCACACTCAGCCCAGTCAGTAATTATGGTGTTCCTCATTCTCACACTTACTATCAGCAAAGAACACTTTTGAAAGCATCCTTGTCACTTCTGCATCCTGTAAAAAGACAGGATATTGTATTCTTTATGGAAGAATAATCTCTTAAGTGTTTGTTATCAATCAGTGCTGCTGCTGAGCATCTTCGAAACAAGCAACAAGCTTTGCTTCTGCCATTAATCTGACTAGTTTTTAGATAACTACAGAAGAGCAGAACCTTACAAAGGAATGCATACAGCTCTGTGGAAAGCTGAACTCCTTTACAGGAGACATTTTATGGTTTGTTTTTTTTTCTTTGAAGCCACATGTTCTATTCAAGTTGCCTTTCCTAAACTCCCAATAAGAGAATCTGAAGACCAGGAGTATTTTGGCTAATGCCCAGGGATTTCTAATTATTGCTTCTATTACGCTTTTGCTCAACTACTTTTTTCTTTTCTTTTTGTTACTACAGATGTGGGTTTGTTGGTTTTTTTTATTTTTTTAAAATAAGCTTTAGCATATCAAGATGATATTTCTCCTCCCTGGCCCCAACGTGTAGGAACTGTATCATTTAAAGCCCTGCCGAGATTTGCAGGCATAAATGTCAACTACAATAGTCAAACCTTTTAACATATTTATTACTTCACTCCTGATATTTTTCCACTCTGTGGAATTAATTCCATAACTTGAAGTGCCACTTTTTAAAAAGCCAAGATATGGTAAAGAGCCTGCTACCATCATCACTTCCTTTACAGAAATATAGTGATTTCACTCATCACAGCATACTCAAGTTTAATCAACGTTGTGGTTCTTGCTCTGTGTAGGTATTAATCATTCATAAGTCTTCAGAATCTATTGCTCCCTTTGTAGGTCATTTCCATAGGCATTCCCTTGCAACCTGATCAGACATGATGCATAATGGTAATTCCTGGGATGAGCTGATATGGAAAGGGATGTGGAAGAAGGGCATGGAAAGAGACAAAGAAAATATGTGAGGAGGATATCCAGTCCCTGAAGAGATAGAAGACAAGTGTATATATGTGTATGTGGAAGAAGGGAGGGAGAAAAACACTTGCATATGTACAAGCTGGAATTGGACAAAAAGATTTCCATGCAATGCTCAGAATTCAAGTAAATGTTAGTCTATGGGCAAGTTTAATTCAAAGGAACACAAAAAAAGTACACTTCTGATACAACATCTCGACATAAAGGTGCTTAAGCCTAGGAGCATGGGTTTAATATTGCTCCAAAATCACCATAATTAGTAAGACAGACTTTGAACATTCACGATAGCCACATGCCTGCCCAATTCTATTTCAAATTCTGTTATGTTCTTGGCCTCAATAATTTCCTGTGACAGTAAGTTCCATAGACTAATTATATGTGTGAAAGACACATATAATACCTTCCTTTTAGTACTTTTATATTTGCCACCTTTGATTTCAATAGAACGTATCTCTTTGTTCTTCTGTTATAAGAAAAAGAAAACAGATGTTTCCAATTTATTTTCTTTTACACTAGTATTCAGTGCAGCATGAAGCTAACCGTTAAATAAATGATTGAAATATTTCATTCTGACTGTGTTCTTCCAAACAGAATAAACTTGCCTGCCTACTAGGAAAATCAGAGAAAAATGGACAGGTAAAGGAAGTAAAGAAATTCAAACGTATGAACTCTGAGCAACAGGCTTATGAGAGAACATGAGAAAAACCACACACCCCAAGCTGTGTCATGTGGTCAACACGCTGGAGGGAAGGGATGCCATCCAGAAGGACCTTGATAGGCTTGAGAGGTGGGCCCGTGTGAACCTCATGAAGTTCAAAAAGGCCAAGTGCACGGTCCTGCACATGGGTCGGGGCTATCCCAAGCACAAACACAGGCTGGGTGATGAGTGGATTGAGAGCCGCCCTGCAGAAAAAGACTCGGGGGTACTAGTGGATAAAAAACTGAATATGAGGCAGCCATGTGCGCTCACAGCCCAGAAAGCCAATCTCACTCTGGGCTGCATCAAAAGAAGTGTGCTAGCAGGTCGAGGGAGGTGATTCTGCCCCTCTACTCCGCTCTGGTGAGACCCCACCTGGAGTACTGTGTCCAGCTCTGGGGCCCCAACATAAGAAAGATATGGACCTGGTTCAAGTGGGTCTAGAGGAGGGCCACGAAGATGATCTGAGGGCTGGAGCACCTCCCCTATGAAGACAGGCTGAGAGAGTTGAGGTTGCTTAGCCCGGAGAAGAGAAGGCTCTGGGAGACCATACAGCAGCCTTCCAGTACCTAAAGGGGACCTACGGGATGGATGGGGAGGGACTCTTTTAACAGGGAGTGTAGTGATAGGAGGAGGGGTAACGGTTTTAAACTGAAAAAGGGTAGATTTAGATTAGATATTAGGAAAAAGGTATTTACTGTGAGGATAGTGAGGCACTGGAACAGGTTGCCCAGAGAAGTTGTGGATGCCCCATCCCTGGAAGTGTTCAGGGCCAGGTGGGATGGGGCTTTGAGCAACCTGGTCTAGTGGAAGGTGTCCCTGCCCATGGCAGGGAGGTTGGAACTAGGTGATCTTTAAGGTCCTTTCCAACCCAAACCATTCTATGATTCTAAAACAAATACTACAAGTGTTAAAAAATGGTCCCCTCTTTGATGCTGGTACACCTATATTTGAAGAAGAAAAAACCCAACAAACCACAAACTCTAACCAAGTGAAATATAGCGCATATGGCTGAAGATGCTAGTGAGGGAGAGGAACAATAAAAAAGCAGGAGAACCGATCATGTAATGTCACCCAAACCTCTGATATCACACACACTCAGCATGCTATTTTAAACCTCACTGCAGAAACAGTTACAGCCAACAGTTCCAACTTACTCTGTTAGCATAAGCAAGTTCTCAGGTGCCATCCTCAGTGTCCAGGATGAATGGCTTAAAAAGAGATCAATGCCACAGTTTTGCAATGACATTTCTGGGCGCTTGCAGGAAGGGTGTACCTCTATATTTGTATGTAACTACTATTATCTGGATGAAAGCTGCATGACTAACCAAAACATTTCATAAAATAGGGATATTTCATAAAATAGGGTACTCTATGTAGAGGCACTAAATTTATAAAAGCAGTGGAAATAGATTTCAGAGGGACTTCACCAGATTACAGACTGATGACATTGGTGTTACAATTTCAGGGGAAGCCTTGCTTGATTAAGTTATTGCAGGTCAGAAAAGGACAATTCAGAGAAACTACAGAGCTTTTGTATTACCTCAGCTACAGGACTGATCCCTAAATACAAAGGTTACCTACCCTCAGATCCAATACCAGCCCGCACTGTGGCTTATTGAGTTCCAACCTCCCTCACCTTCCAATGACTGAGACACTGCTGCAGTTAGCTGCATCCAAACTAGCATCAAGTAATCCAAATAAAACCACAGAATGCAGGAAAAATTTGACTTCAGAATCCTGGCAGTTTCTGTATGGTCTTAGCCACCTGTCACGTATGCATAGAGCATGCTTGAAAGATATTTGTGTAACTTTGGCTCAACCTCTCTCCCAGGCTAGGCACTGAAAATCACAAGAAGATAGTAATTCAGAAGGACAAATACAAAACAAACAGATGTGAGAAGTCCAAGATCACAGTCCTTTTATGTTATGCTACTTAAATGAGAACTACAGCCTCTTTATTTTGAATAATCTGGTTGTTCTTATGTTTAATGGAAACGACACTGTACTTGACAAAAAATACGCTTACATCGCAATGCTTAATTTTGCAGTATCATGAGATCCTTGATCTTTACACCAGCATCATTAATATGCATTAGTTACACATGAAAAGGCATCAGCTATATGTGACCAGCTCTGAGGACTTGAAAACAAATTTCTGTAGCAGAGAAACTCTTGTTGACAATACCCATCATTTGGATCAGATGTTTTATTTTTAAAGGTATATTTTCAACAACAAAACAGTTTATGAAACAAATTAAGTGTTCTTCCACAGTTAAAATTCATTTTTCCAAATCAAAACTCTGCAAAGACTGGGGGAAAGCCACCAGTCTGCTATGATTAGCCATGGGCACAAAAGCACAATTAGCTCTTACTTGCTGACAGAAGGATTGGATGGAAAAAGAAAACCCAGGTGGATGAAATACAAAATGAGGTGTCCTAGTTGAGTGTGATGACATTCAGATTGAGTTTTCTAAAAACGTCATGCATCTTTTAACAAACTTAGGTGATAAAGGTACAGTCATACACTATTTCATATATAAAATCTGAGTACATAGACATGTGTGTATAAACATGCACATGTGCATACACGCAAACACACACAAAATCTCTACGCCTCCACAGTTGTACTAACTCAGTTCAGCGGCAGTTAAAATGAACAGCTACTGCTACTGTAACAATACTGTAGAAGTGCAGAAAGACCATCCAGGATTGATAAAAGAGAATTAGCCCACTTCAGCCCCTTTGCTTAGATATTCGTTCAGAACACACACACTCTTATATAGTCTTCCAAAACAGCAGATCTAGAATTATAGTATCATTTTTGCTACAAAATGATGACAAGAATATACAATATTGCAGCACTGATTCCAGCTAATACCTTTAGCTCTCAGTCACAACAAGAAGTTTGGCCTTACCCTTTATATCACTGCAATTAACTGTGGCAAGTCAGCATTATCACTGGAGTCTGTTTTGCCTGCACTTAAAGAGACTTGCCCACCTGTCCTTCTCCTTGGTGAGGCAACGTTCAGAGTCTAGGAAAATGTGTATTCTGTCAACTTCTGCAAGTCAAGTTAAATGCTGAAGAAAAGTAAAGTTGATCTTACAAGAATTCTTTTTCATACAGTTATTTTTGTGCATTTGGGATGGGAAGAGTAAAGAAAAAATAACCCCTTACTTTCTCAGAAATACAACTGCACTCTGGTGAGTGAGTACAAAAGGGGTGTTTGCACACACATGCACACTCTAAACACACCACTAACAAAAAGCAGATCTGATGTTCCCTTAGAGCTCCTATACAGATAGTATCTAGAGGTTTTAAAATTTGTAAATTATTATTAATTACCTCATAATTTGCAAAATGCAATGGTGGGTGAAATAAAAACCAAGTTGAAATCTACGTCATTTATTTCAAAGTTGAAGTCTGGCAGCTGTATTATATTCTTGTTCTTCTTGAACCATACACCTACTGCAAAACACATACCAAAAGGCACTATTTAGAGCCTTCCTTAACTGTAAGGGATTTACCTTTAACTGGTGGCAAAATCCAAGTACACATTCCCCTCCTGAGCATCCTTTAATCTTTATAGTTTGTTTCTGTTCCTTAAATCCAAGTACAGCAGACCCCCAACAAGTAGGTATGCCTGCCCAGCACAGGCTACAGGAGGAAGGCAGCTCTGGCTCAGTGGCAACTGAGTTCAGGTATCGTTCTGAATAGAGTGGAAAGGAGGATCTAAGCTATGCAAGCTCCAATTAAAGTGGAAAAATAGCTTAAGCTAAGGAAAAGTCTATCTATTAAAAATGTCTTAGCAGCTGCAACCAACATGGATGAAAAGTTGTGAGAGGCTGCCTGGTGGCTGTTGTGCTGTTTTTACACACTTTTCCCACTAGGGCAAAGAATGATCAAGAGACTCATCATCTCAACAAGTTCTCGTACTGTAAACAGCTAGTGTTGAAAGTCAGTCCCTTAATAAATATATGCATTTCATAATTTTACTCTTGAGACATTCAATTCTACTACATACTAAAAAAGGTACAGAAAGAATCAAAAATATAGGATAATTTAAGCCCTTGTTTTCTTCAGCACTACTTTTAAAGAGAAACTTGAACACCTAAAATAAATCACCTTTCATAATCCTGTGAACATGCTAAGGATGCACACGGGACTGATTCCCTACAGGCATGCAAGTATTAAAAAAAAAAACCAAACCAGTTCAACAGACCTCCCCTCATCTAGATCAATGTCTTACTGCACGTGCATTTACCTTTTTCCTTTCTTTGTTTCCTATATGCTCACTTGCTCTACAATTGTTGAAGTTGCCTAAAATCAGAGGTCTGTAACAGTCAAACCAATGCATGTAGAAGACAAAAAACCCCAATCCTCCCACCAAAAAAACACCCCAGCACAGCATGCCCTAGCTTTTCTTACACTGTGAAACAGAACAATAAATATGAATAAGGAAGCAACATGAATCTGTGCACGGCATTATTATTATTATTTTGAAACAAACAGTCTATATGTTTGCTTTTCATTAGCTCACTGTGGTGGCAAAACTATAAATGTAAAAGTTACAGACATAAAGGGAAAAAATGAAGTAGCCAATAGCAAAGATTTCAAATACACTTACACAGCCACACTGTTTGTTTTACAGCTGCTTTACATAACAATAAAAATGTAATATACCGTGGGTTTTTGGCAGTGTGTAGAGAGACAGCATCAAATGGCCGTAATGAAGTAAGCAAAAATGATCTCTTTGGAACAATTAAGCAATTTTAGAAGCACCACTATGTCCAACAACTAATGGGTCCAAAGAGAGAGAAAGGTCAAAAGCCTAAGTTTCTCCCTACTGACCAGTGGTCATACATATGACGCTTTGGAAGACAGGGTAACTTTATAATCATGTTATATAATCCCTAATAGAGAATAACCCCATATAAAACTCAGCACACCAAACAAAAAAAGAGAGATCTTTCCTTCAGAAGCCAAAAAGCAAGATGCAGTCTTCCATCCAGCTGTCTCAGCATAATTAATAAATAAAAAAGGAAGAAAAAAAGAAATGCTTACACTCTTTGTTTATAACCAGCTGAGAAAAAGAAAATCACTGGCTATACATAAAACAGTAAGGTGCTCATGTAGTTCAGTAAAGAGTCTGACAGTTTTTAAGAATGAAAGTGTAAATCATACATATTGTACATTAAAATCCACAAGTCTTCTAGTGACCTTGAACTCTAGTAATATGAACAGGGACATACAAGCTGCTTATTTCTGGACACAGTTCATTCACCGTCTCCAGCAAGGACTGAAATTTAGCACTTGACCTAGTGTGTCATTAGGATGTGACACATTATCTTCCAGGAAAGCCAACTTAAGCAAACATCACAGTTCCATTACTATTTTAATATCCAGAAAATGAGATTCTCCCTCTGAAAAGAAACCATTTGCTAAAACAGCAACTAGATGACTTTCCAGATGTGTCATTCAATGTGTACATGAGAGAAAGATTAGTAAAACTACTGACCAAAGAATCTTTCATTTGCCTGGCATACAGCTGTATAAATGTTCATACAGGCTCACCTACTGCATGTCAAATGTCCATATAACCCTAAAGGGGAGTTTAGATGCATCCTCTTGACTAGAAACCTTTCAAGATAATAAAATACACTTTTCCAATGGCCAAAGAGTACTACATAAAGATGACAAATGTCAACTCTTACGTTACCTTGCACTCAGGATTATCCCAATTGCCCATTTAAGTATTTTAAGAACATTTTCCTCTTTCATCAAGCTCCTCTGATTTGTGACCCAAACACTTAAGCCATTTAAAAACAATAAAATAAAAAAAATCTATATACACATGCAGTAGTTTAGCCAATCACTGCTACTTCATTTGCAAGTAAATTAATAAAACAAGAGCAGTTTTGTCTGTTTATTTTTTAATTCCTCAAAAATATTTTCTTTCTGTCAACAGGAGAACCTTGCCTCTTGAGTTCCCTGTAGGCATGGGCAGCAAACTTTGACAGACGTAATGGCTTACTGCTGAAGGATCAGTGCAGCCATCAGGAAAGAGAAGGGGCCAGGACCTGCTCAGCTCAGCCGGATAAGGTGGCTAAAGACACTGGCATCGTTCCTTACAAGCCCATGATGGTTTGCGGAAAGAGGCCCAGTTCCGTGGGCCAGAGCAGGCACACTAGCTCTCTTTTGCAGAACTTAGACCACACCGGTGACTTGGGACACATTGGATTGTAATGAAGAGAGAGCCTAGGAAAGAAGTACAGAGAGAGCTGAGAATCTGTGCAGGGGACTGGCAGGTGTACTACTGGAAAGGGATCTGGCAAAATGCACTTTTTTCCCTATTGTTCTCTGCTTTTAAGGGTCATATCTAACCCCACCCTATATTTTCACTCTTTCCTAGTGTGTCATAGTTCAGCCATCAACTTTAGCTCCATCCTTTTTTTCCCCCATTGGTTCTGAATTGATGAAGACCACTGCAAATAGAGCGGACTTCACTAGGTGACAGACAAGTCTCCTTCCCGGATCCAGACCCCAGTCAGCACTCCTTCCTTATCTCTCTTTAAGCCAAGCCATGAATCACTAACAAATCCCATCCAGCTGTTCAGCCAGCCATGAGAGAGGTCACAGCACGTCCCCACTTACCCTCAGCCCTTTACTCTGCTGCTACAGCTTACGGCTGGACCCTGCCAGTTCATCGCATCCCTGCTGCAAAGTGTTACCATACGAAGGCTCCACTATCCGATCCCTATTTTTCAGTCTTTCCCGACAAAAGCCAGTACTAGTTATTTAACATGTCCTAAATGGCTAGTTCTGTGCTACTTAGCACTGCAGTGAAACATGCACCTGAACAATCTCAACGCTGAATTATTTGTCTGAACTTTACACCTCCTCATAAATAAGACTCTACTATGAAAAGCAAAGCAAAAATCCTTGTAAAGCAATGTAGAAAGTCTATGGGTTAGAAAATTTGCATTTTCTGTGGAAAAAACAATGTACAAGACATACCTGATACATTACAAAACCTCAAATGTAACGTAATATTTATAGTCATTAGGAGTACACACACTGAATACTAAGTACTTTGAATTGGAATGTCTCAGCACATGTAATAGCTCTGCAATTTAACTAATATTTCCCTAACAAATAGTTACAGTCCTCCTAGTTATTGAGGTGGAAGGTGAAATAGGAGCACAAAGACAGCAAAGAAAGAGATTAGCTATTGGACACCTTTATTATTTCTCTGCCACTATCCAGGAAGAAAAAAATCCTCAACACCAATATATCTCAAAACACATTATCCTATTACAATGTAGTAGTATCACAAAGTAACAGCTGTGATAACCTTGATGTGCATAAAACCGGAAAATAACCAAATCACATATTCAAGATAATGCAATAGCTGCTGAATAAAACAAGTCACTTATTTACCTCAATCAGATAAGGAAAAAAAAAAATGCAATGTTGCAACATAAGCAGAACTTCATTTTTTTGAGAAGGGGGGATAGGGAGACATCTACAAGGCCAAGGACTAAACCTACTTTATTATTAAAGAACATTTAAACATAGCCGGAAATTTACATACCACTTTGCAAACACAGACAAAAATGGAAGAAGTCCTTTGCCCTGAAAATTTTACAGTCTAAATTCAGCAAGCCAAACATATGAAGGTTAACCCTTCACAAAAGCAAGAAGTGGCTGAGTGACAGGATTTTATGCAAAGCATAAAAAGGAGAGAGGCAAGAACAGTTCCATGAAGGGCAGAAGTTGAGCATTTTATGCTGCTAAAAGCGATGTCAAGTGGAACAAGGGAACAGAAAAGAGACTGTAGTTAGTGGACTGGAATGAGGGAAAACAGGGTGGGGGAAGGAGGTCATTTTGTGGGTATTCCACACAGAACGCAAAAAGACCGTTTGGGGTCATCTAATTCAACACCCTACTCCCAGCAGTGGTAAGAGCAGATACTCCTCAGAATAGGTGACTGTGGCCACTATTTGCAGTCCATTCCCCTTGTACTCCCACAGCATCCACGTCACTGGGTTAGGGGTGCAAAAGGACACATCCCTGACTTTTTGAGTCTGTTTATGGACCTGTCGCCCATGAATTTCTTCAGCCCATTTTTGAGTGTGCTGATACTATTTGCCTCCACAACCTCCTGCAGGAACAGCCTCCAGAACTCCACTGCCTGCTGGGTAGAAGGACTTACTCTGTTCTAAAATGATCTCTTAACAGTTTCAGTGCTCCTTTTGGAGATGCAGGTTCACAGCGCATTCAATAAATTAAATTTGCAACTTCCTATCTTTAATATTAGTCTACTTGATTGGGATTGATGGAGTTTCAAGTGATTTTTGAACTTTCCTACCCTTTTTTGTTTGCTTGCTTACTCTCTTCCCCCTTCCGCCTCCTCCCTCCATTTCTACCTCTGCCTTTCTCTCCCTCTTCTGCTTTCTTGCTATCGCTCCTCCAATTTTCTTCTCCCACTCCTCACATCTTGCTCATGCACTTCTAAAGATATAGGAGGACAATCCATCGGTCAAAAGCCACATGCAGCTCATTCAGCAGTTCAAGTAGGCCTGCAAAGATACATTTGGGCACATGTTACATGTATTCTTCAAGGTAGAGTAGGTTGTGCCTTCTTGATTTACAGAGCATTGTAAACAGTGTAAGACTGTATAAATGCATTGATTTTATTGCTATATGACTGTTTTGCCTCCCAGGTGGGGTGTAATACAAGCAGCACAGCAAAAACTATTGTTGCAGCTTGCATGCTTGCCTGTTTTAAAAATTCACTCATGCCCAAGAAGAGGTTGGCCCATGGATGGCCCTCCCCATTCATTCAAGAGGAGGACGCCCCACGTCTTCTGCTCCTTAGAGAAGGCAATAAGTGGAGCTATATTGCTGGTGCAAATAATCAGTCTGTCACTGCTTCCACCTTTGCTGCAACTGTTTCAGCAAGCAGTACAAAATTGCCTCTGCTATCCTGATGGGCCATCTCTCTCCCTACTACCTCTCACAGTCACCATTAATGCCTTGCACAATCTTGCTGTCCTCAAGTAACACCCTTCTGCCTCGAGTGTTTTTATGTACTTTTCCATTCCTCACCTGCAACTCATTCATTCTCTCAGTCTTCCCAATGCCTGCAATCTGATTAACCGCATAAGGGGCGTGAGGGGATGGAAAAAATTGGAAGAATGCTATTCCAAAGAAAGTATTAAAATTTCACTAGAGACTTCAATCCTGGGATGCAACTAAAAGACAAGAAGTAGGGCAGCTGAAGGCCTGACTCTAGTTACATTCAAAACATAGATCTCCCAGGTTACTCTTGTCACTACTATACATCTTCTTGCCTGATATCCTAGATCATGAGGCTGCTGTTCAAGTTCAATGTGAAGTAGGAAGGAAAGCATCACCACAGCTTTAATGCAATGGAGAACTCTAGTCAGACTAATGATATTTTGAGATTTTATTTGGCACAGCTACTTAAAGCCTTCAGCCTTTTCCCTCTCTCCCACAGAGCCCCAAGTATAAGTAAAGACTTTCATCAGAAGCCAGAGCACTACAAAAGATTATGAGATTCTCAAATTGAGAATTACCCCATGAAAAACAAAACCAGACAATTCTTATTGATAAACCACTTACAAGGAAGTCAAGGAGGACACCAACTATAAATGCTTGCATGCATCATCTAATTTATCTCCTTTAAAAAGGCTACCAAGACATACAGGAAATAATGTGCAAATATAGTATTACAACAATCAGTTTGATTGATCAGAAACTTCTGATGAAATGACCTTTTATGGTGTCCTACAGTATTGATATAATTGCTTTAAAACTATGTTACTACAACATTGTGCATTTTAGCAATCTTTCAAAACCATCTGCAACAGTTAAACACTGCTTTAATTAAATATATTGCACTTTCTCCACCACTTATAGGCCACTTCTTGGAGCAGTCTACACTTGTTCAGAATACAAAATAACACACTGAAACTTTCTAGAAGTTGTCCACTTGAAAATTTCAAACATATGACAGATCTGTAACAGTCACCACCTAAATTAGCACCTTGAAATTTCAGTGAAGATATTCAGGCTGCATGTAAAACATTTGAGACAGTTACCCTGACAGGTTTCCTTGTGTAGCAATAGCTACTGCCCTGAAGCTTTGCTCGTCTCCAAAAACTCTGACAACGTTTTGAGTCCAAACTAGAGGTATCTTTCTTCTTTTCGTCAATTCATCTATTGTGAAAAGACAGTTTTGACTTCAGAATTAATTTTTAATGTTTGTGGGCCTTTTCGCTCCTGTGTGCAACTCTCTGTAGGATCCTAGGCATCAAAAGAAATAAACAAAAAGAAAGACCCCAAGACCCCTCTCTTGGTTTCTCCTTAATAGACACTGGAATTAGCTTCAATGGCAAAAATCTATTGCTCAGACACCCATAGCAGAAATAGCATTAAATATTAGCAGTCTACCTGCCCCAGGAAGCACCTCCCCCCTAGCCCTCAGCATTTACTACTGCCGTTACAATTCTCAGTACCAATTCAAGATTCTCGATTTCCAGCAAGTCCAGCAGCTCCAGAGGGAAAGATGAGAAACACAATTCTCTAATTCTCTAATCTCTTAAATAATCATTTACACTGATACAAAGAAAGTGCAAAATATATCTAACATGCTGATTTGGTTTACACTAGCTTTTCACTCTAAAAGTTGAAACCCCTGGAGGAATCAAACCCTGAATTCTGCACTGATTCACAGAAATACAGAAGTAAGGAAATTTAACAGGACTCTTCATCATTAATTGTACAGCTTCTTTAATCCAATTACTTTGTATTTTCTCTTAAACAAATGAACTGCCAAGACTTTGCCTGGACCCAGTTCTCAAAACAGCTCAACTTCATCTTACCTGATCTATATTTTCAGTTGTGAAATCATGGAAGAGATTGGAGAGAGTGCGGGAAATCAAACACCACATCTGCCCTGAGCTACAATCTGCATGCCCCACTCTCCTTTTCTCCCCCACCTCCCATCCCAGGGAGTCCAGGTTAATAAAGGAAAGAACATTGCATTTTGGACGTTACAGTTAAGCATACCGATCTGTGATATATTCTCCTGGTAATGTCAGTGAGCCCCTCATGCACAGAAAATATGTATTAAATGCACTGTAGTAACAATTACACTTTCCACAAATGCCTTGGAAGACCAATTGCACGTTGCTGAAATTTGCAAATTGGCAAGAGAAACAAGAAAACCTCTCTGAATTCCAGAGTGTACAGTGTTTATTTTGACAGTTGTAGTTTATTTATAGTACTTGACGATACATGTTCTCTAGTTCATCTTGTAAAATAACGAAGTCAGTATTTTGACTTCCACTGTTAAGCCTCAGAGGGAAAAATAAGTATAAACTTATTTCATTCAAATAAGCGTACAGATTGGCAAGATTCTACTATAATGACTAAATTACATCATTAATTTAACTTAGTTTAAAGCACTTTCTTTGGTGGAGAAAGCATAGCCCTTAACTTTGTATGTGGTGTGCAAGTCTGCACAGATGTGCAATAATCTCTTAACCCATTCACATAAAATTATATCTTCTTTTTGTTTAGTACATTAAATACTTTTAGAGAGGTGCTGTATGGAAGGCCAGTCTGTCATGTACAATTACAGAAGAGTGCAGGCACAGGCTGCAGAAGTTTCACTATGCACTAACAATACCCTTAATCCACCAACATAACTTGTACTGGTGCAGGTGAGCTCTGTCTCCGTTCCCAGAACGGACCCCTTCGACAGCGGGGCCAAAGTTAACATCTTGTCAGACGGCATCTTATCGACTCTCAAGACCAACCCATTCTTCAGAAACCACAAAGCTCTCCGTCACTAGCAACCTGCCCTTGCTGAAATCCTCAAACACAAAACCATCCCCTATCGCTTTCTCAGTCCCCTAGACTAGCCCACTCTCCATGGACAATTTTGTCTTCATATAAAAAGACAAGATAGATTCAAGCCCTTGAAGTATAAATACTCCACACACAGTGTTTCCCATTTATGTCTATAAAGTACCATACATATATCATGAATATGTCTTAAAACAAAACCAGACATATAACCTGCTGCTATACACATATCCAATATAAAAATCCGGACAAGCAGAGCTGGAATACAACAGAAATGAAACCAAATTAAAGACGGCATAACCAAGAGGAAATATTAGACTTTGTCAGATAAAACATATATGCAGCCTCATAAACACAGTTGCACAGTGCCCTCCAAGGGCAGCAAAGCTGAAAGTCAAATAATAAAATTAAGTGGTGTACAAGAGAGCGTGCACAGAAGGGATTTCAATCCTCTTTGTTCTTAGCCATGATACAATTTCACAGCCGCTCTCAAGATTCATCGTTCCAATGTTTGGCATGCAAGAGCACAGAATGCAGTTCATTTGGGAATTACTGAGCCAGGATGTGCCAAACAAAATCTACCACAGCATCAGCCAGCTCCTGCCACAGTGTCCGAGCAGCCCAGCCATCAAAACATTTGATTTTTAAAAGGGAGCCAATAAAAAAAACAAAGAATATCTTCAGAAGGTGAATTCCTGTGATATTAACTAATCAATCCCCAGTAAAGAAGCTGCTCCTGTGCAGCTATTGTCTGAGTACATCAGGCAGAGGACTTTGCCTGCAGGAGCTGCTACCTAGACACACTTCAAATTCAGAGTGTAGAAATGGTATTATTTTTATGGTTTGCAAGCGAGACCATACACAGCTGCGGAGAATCTCTAAATTAGTTAATACACCGTTTCAAAAGGAAGAGTTATTTCTCCAGGGATCATGTGCCAAACAAAGCGGGGAGGGAGTGCTGAACCACTGGTAGTTTATATGACAAAAGATATTTTTCAACTACACACAGCACTAATTACGAAGGTCCTTCCTATCCTAC